>LOJH01013350.1:8752-38043 GCA_001685095.1 Ellobius talpinus
TCCTAGACCTCGATGGAGGGGGGAGGACCTTGGACTTTCCACAGGGCAGGGAATTTTTAATAATAATAATAATAAAAAGAAAAAAAAGAACACTTACTTGAGAAACACTTTATTTGCATGTGCCAATTTGTTGTAAAAGATCCAGCTGAGAAACAACCAGACAGGAAGGTGCATAGCATGTTTTGGGGGAGACATATAGATTCCCTTATCACCTCTTTGTATTCACCAACCCGATCCTCCCAAAGCAAGGTTCTGCAGTGTAGACATGACTGATGGTGTCACTGGCTATTGGTGATGGCTCTCTATCTTCAGCTCCTTTCCTCTCTCTGGAGATTGGGATGTGTCCTAGTCAATGTTCTATCATTGTGAAGAGACACCATGCCCAAGGCAACTCTTAGAAAGGAAAGCATTTAATTAGGGCTTGCTTACAGTTTCAGAGGCTCATTCCATTGTCATCGTGGGGGGGGTGGCAGCAGGAATGGCAAACATGGTGCTGGAGATACAGCTGAGAGCTAACCTGATCCACAAGGAGAGAGAGATAGCATACCTGGGGCTGGCATGGCTTTTGAAACCTCAAAGCCCACTCCCAGTGACATGCTTCCTCTAACAAGGTCACATCTTCTAATTCTTTTAACCCTTTCAGAGTTTCACTCCCTGGTGACTCAGCATTCAAATATATGAGCCCATGAGAGCCATTCTTGTTCAAATCATCACAGGATGTAAGGCTGAAAATTCTTTTGATTCTTCTGTCAACCCAGCTCCATTTTTACCTCTTTTGAGACAGGGTCTCACATAATCTATGCTGATTTCAATCTTGTTCTGTAAGAAAGGATGACCTTGAACCCTGGGTGACCCCACCTCCCAAGTGAACATATTCTACCTTGAACCTTTTCAGGCACCAGGAAACACTGTCTCATTAGCATATCTCATGGTCAGCAAAAAGCAAACTTGTAGCCTGGAGGAAATTCCAAAAGTTTGGGGAGCTCTTTGCAACATATTTTTTCTCTCTTATTTTGAGGGTTTTACTATCTTGCCTTCTGCCTAGCACTGTGACTATAGGCACACACCATCACACCAAATTTTGTTTCTTATTCTAATGCATTTCTTCACACACCTAGGCTCCATCAAGTGTAACTGAAAGGGTTAAGAGTTATTGAATATGTGATATGTCTATATCACATGTATATATATCACGTATATATCACAAGTGGTAAAGGACACTTAAGGGTGGTAAAATAGATACAATGTAAAATATATCATCTTGAAATTTATTTTCTTAGATTAGACATATATCCCAGGTTGGGTTGGAGTCTTTGGTCTTCCTCCCTTCTAGGGTTGTATACTATTCTACATTCTTCCTCTGTGATTTTCATTAGTGTAGATACCTTATAAGTGGAATTATATATTGGTTTTCTTTTTAAGATGTATTTTTATTTATTTTTATTTTATGTGGATCAGCGTTTACCTGCATACGTATGTGTATACCACATGCATGCCCAGTGCCAATAGAGCCAGAAAAGAGCATCAGATCCCCTGGAACTGGAGTTCCAGGCAGTTATGAGTCACGATGTAGGTGCTGGGAACTGAACCAAGCCACCTCTCTAGCCCCTTGCTGTGATTATAAATCCAAGAAAGATAGACAAAAATAAATATCATTGATCACTATAAATTGGTGCATCCACTTTGGAATACATCTTATCTTTTTCCAGTGATAGTGACGATGCATATACATAAATATGGTGCATAAATACACACTTACATACTTTCAAAAGTAACATACACCTGGGCATGGTGACCCAGCCCACATCTTTAATGCCATCATTTAAGAGGTAAAGGCAGGTAGATCTCTGGAGATTGAGACCAGCCTGGTCTACATAGCGAGTTCCAGGTCAGCCAGGACTACAGAGTGCAGAGTGAAACCCTGTCTCAAAAACAAACACAGGCAATATGTTAGGACTCTTCTTTTAATAACACAGCTTCTTTTTGTGGATTGTATGCATGTGTGGTTTGTGTGTGTGTGTGTGTGTGTGTGTGTGTGTGTCTGGATGTGCAAGCATAGAGGCCAAAGGTCAAACGTTGCATTTCCTCCTATGTCATGCTCCACCTTTGTTCACTGATCCTGGAGTGACTGCTCAGTGAGCCCCCAGGATCCTCATCTCTCTGCATCCCAGTGATAGACTTTTTATATCGGTGCTGGGGTACCTAGCTTAGGTCCTCGTGCTTGCTAAGCAAACACCTTGACCCATTAAGGCATCTGTCCAGTCCCACACACCGTTTCTTTAATGGCTGTTTACCCCTCACTTTCCTGTCCATATGTAGGTTGTGTAATTTAGCTGCAGAGCTCTGTCTGTGTTCCATTGTTTCTTCACCTTGTCAGAAGGCGTCCTCAAGCAAGAGAAGAAAGGCACACTGGTGCCCAGGAGGCACACATTAGCAGTCGTGTTTGCTACTTGTTGTTAGTCTGACTTACAAGCTCCTTCGTCTGTATTGGGACTGGCAGTGCTGGGATTAAACCAGGCTTAGTCATGCTGGGCCAGTGCTGGAACACTTAAGCTACAGCCCTAGCGCTTGTCTGGGGGACAGGGTTTTACTGTATAATCCAGAGTGGCCTGTGACTGGCTGACCTCAAACTCACCATCCTCCTGCCTCCACTTCCCGTGTGCTAGGATTGTATATACAACCACTCCTAGCCTTTTTTTTTTGTTTTGATTTCATTTTAGTTTTATTTCGGGATTTTTTTTGCTTGTTTTTGTTTTTAGAGATGGAGTATCTCAATATAGTCCAGGCTGTCCTGGGAACTTACTATGTAGATCAGGCTAGCCTTGAACTCGGAGATCCACTTGCCTTTTTTTGCTTTCTCAGTGCCAGGAGATGGCCTGAGCCCTCCTAACCTTTGTAAACACATTTCTTTCATGGCTGTCTGTCCTCTGGTTAACTTCTGTGGTATGCTAGTTTTGATAGATAATCTTTATACTTACATTTTGAGAATTAAACATAACTTGCTTTCATGCCACATCTAAATATCACTTTTTTGTTTGTATATATAGGAAAGCCATGGCAGAAAAATACATCATGACAGCTGCAAAACTCATTGCTCCTGTAATCGAAGCATCTTTTGCCATGGGTTATAACTGGTAAGGGTGAGATTCAATGTGACTATGGATGTGGTGTTTTGTAATTTATATTGGCGTTAGAAAGGTGAATACATGGCGGTCAGCATCAGTCTGTCATATCCATGCCGATTATCTTATGTTAAGGTTAGGGTTACCCACTGTGAAAGTTCTCATAAGGTAAATTTCTTATTGCTCATGTGATTAAGGCCAATGTGCGGCCATTGTTATGATTGTTTTGTTGTAGAAATTCTGATCTGTGCTTTTTTCAAAAAAAAATTTTTTTTCTTTTATTCTGCCTTAATTTTGGCATTACTATTAAACTTTCTATCCTGGATAATAGCTCTAAAGAGGCCATTGTCCTCATATCTATTTCCTGGAAAGAAGTAAAGCATTTTAGAATAGCTAAATCCTAGGACATTTTTTACAAGAGCAGGGGATTAAATTGTTTCCTGCTCCTACACCTAGCATGGGGCTTTATTGTCTCTGATAGGTGATCACTTAGTTTCTGCATGGAATCTTTTTATTTGCTTTGTTTTGTTTAAATATCTGCAAGGAGTTAAAAGTTCTTTCTTATATTGAATACAGATCTGACCTTTACAGAAACCTTTTGTTGTTGTTGTTTTGTTTTGTTTTGTTTTGTTTGTCAAGACAGGGTTTCTCTGTAGCTTTGGAGCCTGTCCTGGACTCTTGTAGACCAGGCTGGCCTCAAACTCTTGGCCTGTCTCTGCCTCCCGTGTGCTGGGATTAAAGGCGTGTGCCACCACCACCCAGCTACAGAATTCTTATTTTGGACTTTTAAATAAACATAGCACCTTACCAGAATCTTTAAAACCTGAAGCACACACACATGGTTTCTAAAAAGTGAAGGAAGTACGGACACATTCCCGGCCTAATTTTCTGAGTGCTTTTTCATTTCTTCTGAGACAAAGAACACAGTGTGCCCTGTTTATTGAAAGTCTTTGAGTTGTGGTAGCGCTCGGAATCAGCTCCTTCCTGGACCTATTGTCTTGTTCCAGTTTGAGCGGGAGGCTTCAGTTTGGCCCATGACATTTTGCTTTGTTTTCCAGTTGCCTATTTACCTTTCTTTCTGTCTGTTTGTCCTTCCTCCTTTCATTCTCCCTCTCCCCTTTAGGTCCCCATAAGATTATCAGCGCCCCCAACCAGCCAGAAGTAGCCTGGAAAACTACGCCCACATTCCCAAAAAATAGACTATGGGTATTTTCCTTTGTTTAAAAAAGTGGTGCGGGCGAATTGTATGTATTCTGTCAATCATGTATTTTAATAAAATGCTGATTGGCCAGGNGGAGGAAGCCCATTCCTCCAGTCCAGCCCAGACCACCGAAGAGGCAGCATGTGAGCTGCCTGGCTGAGAAAGGTACCAAGCTGTGTGGTTAGCATAGATAAGAATAATGGGTTAATATAAACTACAAGCGCTAATAAGAAGACTGAGCTAATGGGCCAATCAGTTTTATAACTTATGGAGATCTCTGTGGGATTTTCTTTGGGACTTGCCAGCTGTGGGGTACCGGGCGGGATGGAAACCCCAACAAGCCGGCCCTCATGTTACATTTTTTTTTCCTGTCTTTGTCTCAAGGATTCTATAGATCCCTGCATATTCTTGTTTCTGTTCAACTTGGGGGAGCATGCGCTATAATTCTTTGGTGATTTGCTTTCTTCACACCTGGTTATTAATTCCCACCAGATTTAGACTCCCAGGTCACTTCCTTCTGTGACTTGGTATTTCCTGTCTCTGGCGTTTCCTTGGTTTCTGAGACTTCCTTGGATTTCTCACCCAAACTTCCCTTTTTTGTGTGCTTTTGTTTGTCCAAGGACTCTATTTTTCTCTGTTTTGTTTGTTTGTTTGTTGGCAGGAGCGATTGTGGAAGATGGGGGGCATCTTCAGTATTTTATGTTTTTAAAAAAAACTATTATAGTAGTTGTCTTAGGATTTTTGCTGCTAGTTTATAAGTGGCATACTGAAGATGTATCAAACTCCCACTAGTGTGACTGAAATTTTCCTCTAAATGAAAACTTCAAATTTTAATTTTTTTAGTTGATTTTTTGGGAAATGGCATCACGCACCCCAATCCTGCTCATCTCCCAGTCTCTTCATATTCCACCCCTCACTCTTGAATTGTCCCTCCCCAAAGGAAAGCTAAAAAAAGAATAAAAATAAATAATAATTTTTAAAAAAGGAAAACCCTTGGCTCCTCCTTCCTTCCAGCCTCTTCATTGGTCTCAGTGGCACTGGGAGCTGCACTGTGTCAAACAGCAGACCCTTTTGTCTAAACAGCAGTATTTGTAAATATTTTTTGCGTAATGTGTTGTTGGTCAGACTTTAATTCTTAACTGCTTTTGTTAAGTTAGACTTAGTTCATGCCAGGCTAGGCGAGTTTACTCCTTCATTGTGGGTTTTAGACAAGGTCTTTTGTACCTTAGGCTGCCTTTGAATTCCCTAAGTGGCTGGGAATGACCTTGAATGATCATCCTTCCTCCATCTCCTTAGTTTTAGGATCACAGGAGTGCTCCATTAAGTCAGCCAACTTATTTGCCTGCCCCCTCCCCCCTTTTCTTTTGAGACAGGTTCTCATTCTGTAGTTGCATTAGGGTTCTTTAGAGGAACAGAAGTGATAGAATGAAAAAAGACTGTAGAGGGCTGGAGAGATGGCTCAGCAGTTAAGAGCACTGGGGGCTCTTCCAGAGGTCCTGAGTTCAATTCCTAGCAACCCATGGTATCTCACAATCGTCTATAACTACAGCGTATAACTGTAGTCCCATGGGATCCTATGCCCTCTTCTGGTGCACAGATATACATGCAGAGAAAAAACATATACAAAAAATACATAGATAAATAAATCTTTAAAATATGTATATATATACATGTTTATGTATATACGTGTGTGTGTGTGTGTGTGTACAAAGGATGTTTTAGAGTATGTTACAGGCTGTGGTCAGGTAGTCAACAGTGGCTGTCTCAGGACTGAGAGCAAGAATTCAATAGTTGTTCAGTCTACAGGGCTGGATGTCTCACAGTCCCAACCTGGCACTGGAGTCTTGAGGATTTCTGCTGATCATCAGTATATATTGGAATCTCAAAGTTAGCTCTAATACAGGCGAAGAATCACTTCAGCCGCAGGATAAATGAACTTGCCAGAGAGAGTGAGAGCAATCAGGCAAAAAACCAAAAGCTTCCTTCTTCCATGTCTTTTAATGTGGGCTACCACTAGAAAGTGTGGCCCAGATTTAGTGGGAGTCTTCCAGTCTCAAGTAATCCAATCAAGAAAATCTCTCGCAGCTTGTGCTTTAGTTCATTCCAGGTTAGTCAAACTGACAACCAGGATTAGCCATCACAGTGGTCCAGCCTGGAGCTCACTTGTTCCTTCTACCTCAGCCTCCCCAGGGCTCTGATCACAGGCACAGGGGACAGTGTATACAGCTCCCATGTGTCATCTCTAATCTTTCATATCACTCTAGACAGGTGTTTCTCTCAACCTAACGACCCTTGCTTCAAGCCAAGGTATATATTCTCCTTGAATATATTTCTGTTGTGAAATGATAGCCTCCCAGTTAACAAAAAAGTAGGTTTACTTAGGACATGTTAACAGAGGGCAGTGACATAGGAAATTAGCATACCGAAATTGGAGTCTATCTAAAGAGATGCATGTCAGTCCATTAATAGGAAGGAGCTAGGCAGAACACTTAGTCAGCACATCCTGTCATGTGAGTTCTAGATTCACCCTCATGCAGTTTTTATCTTGGCTTAACATTTTTAAATATGAATGTTTATTTGTTTTAACCAAAGAGCATAGTGTTCTACTATTTTTATTTCTTAAATTTTTAATTATTATTTTATTTTTTATATATGGTGTTTTGCCTGCATGTATGTCTGTGTACTTTGTGTGTGCCTGGTAATCTTGGAGGCCAGAAGAGGGCGTCAGAACCCCTAAAGCTGGAATTACAGAAGTGAGCCACTGTGCAAGTTAAGGTCCTCTTAAGAGGTTCAGAGGTGCTCTTAGCCAGAGCCATCAGCCCCCTTACTATATTTCTTACCATGAAGGGCTTTCAAGATTTCATTTGCAGCCTAAAATATGTCTTATTTTCCTATTTGTTATCTAGATAGGCACCCATTCCTTTTTTAAATTGGGACCGGCCAATTTAAAAAAAAATGTGCCAGGAGGTGATAGCTCACTCCTTTAATCCCAGCACTAGGGAGGCAAAGACAGGCGAATCTCTGAGTTCAAGGCCAGTCTGGTCTACAGAGCAAGTTTCAGGATAGCCAGGGTTACGCAGAGAAACCTTGTCTCGAAAAAACAAAAATTCTGTAATCCCAGAATTTGGGAGGAATTCAAGGCCATCCTTAACTATATAACAAGTTTATGGCCAACCTGGGCTACACGAGACCCTAGATCAAAAACCTTCCCCCCCCTTTTTTTGCTAGATATAACAGGAAAGTCAAGTGCAAATTTGATTTTAATAGCTTGAAAAGTATGTATATATTCATAAAATTACCCTATATAATCTTTAAAAACTATAATTTGTAGGGAGCAAAGGAAGACCTGGGTGAATTGCATTGCTCACTTGGACACATACTGAGGGCTCCCAGGCCTTGGACCTATGGGACAAATGACATATTGTCCCATTGGTAACAACCTGTATAGGCCAGGCTGAAGGGGGTGGCAAAGCTTCCCTGGGGAGTCAGAGGGATTGGTCAGGGTGTGTGAAGACAAACAGCTACAGTTGCCTTCTCCAGTGCTTACTGCCTGGGCCTGGTCACCCACAGGGACTTGCTGCTGAGACTGGCGAGCCCTGTGTGCTGTACTATACTGCATAAACACGTGTCTGTCTTTCAGATCCTCACTGCCTCTAGTCAGGGTTCCAGGACTCAGGCCTTGCAGAATTTAGAAGTAGTTGACATGTACATATATATGAATATGTGTTTATAGATGAGTATTTTGTATCCATGTTATAATATACACATATAAGCTATGTGTGTATGTATAACTTTTTATATGTACATAAATATACTTGCAGATAGAGCATAGTGGGTAATACTCTTTGGAGACAACCTTAGAGTTTATGATTGAGATTAGACTATCTCAGGCCTCTGTCTCTGAACCTGCCCTTTGCCCACCATCTTGGGATCCATTGCCGTGTTCCATCCATATTCAGGAAGTCCAGGGGTCTCTGGGCAGCCTTGTCACCCTGTGGTATGCTGTTGTGAAGAGAACCTTAGGGAGAACACAGGTGTCGAGAAGCCAGAGATGGGTGATGGGGGATGACCACGCAGCCTGGTGTCCTTGGGCACTGCATAGCCAAACCTGAATTGTTCTCCAAGCTGGAGTATTAATTTGCGCCGTGGAATGTATCAGAAGTCTTAGTCCACAGCCTTCTAGAAAAATCCCTAGATCCAGGAGGTGAGTGAGATGTGTAAAGCATAGGAGAATTAAAGGAAGAATTTGGGCAATGTTGTCTCCTAGCTTGGGAAGAAGATGGCTTGTAGAAGAAACCCATGAGAATTCTGCTGCTGTGTCTCAGGGCAAAGTGGGCAGATTTGAGCACGTGCATTGGAACCCTTTTCCTAACCTGCACTCCTGCTCAGGAGAACAACCATGTCTGCATCCTAAAAGTGGCTAGAGGAAGAAAAGGCTCCTACTTCATGTGTGAAAGAGGAGAGGTGGGGTATCCCACGACATTATTTGTACACTTAATAGAATAAGAAATGGAACAAGAGGCGAAGAGAAAGTAGGAATGGGTGAGAGTGAAGGAAGGCAGCGAAGAGGCAGGACTCGTAGGCATTAGTATGCAGGAAGCACTCCACATGACAGTCATTGTTATGCTCTCTGCCTTCTGCTTCTTCCCTGCACTTCACTAGCTGCTGATGATTAAGCCACAGTCTTTTCAAGACATGACAGCTGTTCAGTGTTTGTACTTGAAATTAAATAAAACATTTAAATTATGCTATTTGATATCTGTTCTGTTTATATATAATTTTAAACTGACATTCCTAAGAAAGATGCCAATCAACCCTTCCGTTTAATTTAGCTTCTTGGGTAGGCCTGTGTTTGTGTATTTAAAATTATTCCATTAAAGGGAAGCTGCTTCGAGGTCCAAAGACTACTTTCTGTCATTCAGACCAGCTTTTGGAAGCTCATTTCTACTTAAAAGGATTTTAATGGTAGCCATGGGGTTGTTTTTTAAGTGGTTACTAGTTTTGCTATGAAACACTTTAGCACATTGAAATCTGGACTATGGTGAGGGGATGAGCGGGGCAAGGGGGGGGCAGCAAGCTCTACTGCCAGCAGGGAAATGATCCATGTGAAGAAAAAAGGAAAACTCGGTTTTTCTCAGCTAGGCGAGGCTGGATCAAACTTCAGGAGTCTGATGCTGGGAGGTTTATTGTAAGCCTGTATGAACACAGTACAGTTTGGAAAAGAGTTTCCAGGCAACACTCATTACAGTTCTAGCCCCTAGAACTCTAAGAAATACATTTGTTTTTTTTAAGATATCCATTTGTGCTACAAGACAGAATAGGACAAGCATTTTAAGTCCTGTCCTTTGTTCTTCAGGATTGCTATATCTGTTGTTGGCCCTTTAGAATCGGTTTTCAGTTTGTACTCTTTGTCTCTTTCTCCCTCTCCCCCAACTACTGAGATTTAAGCTCAAGTCTATAAAATAATATTAATTTAAGAAATTAATGGACGGGCTGGGGTGATGGCTCAGTGGTTAAGAGCACTGGCTGCTCTTTTAGAGGACCCAGGTTCAATTCCCAGCACCCACATGGCAGCTCACAACTGCCTGTAACTCCAGTTCCAGAGGATCTGACAAACAGCAATGCGTGTGTAATAAAAATAAATAATTTAAAAAAAAAAAAGAAAAAGAAATTAATGGACTTAATTTTAGGGCATGGCAAAATTGAACATAATATGCAGAATATTCCCACATATCCCTTACCACCCACTACCTAGACTCCCTTACCATAAACATTCCACACTGGATTACATAGATAAGCCTACATGGACACACCATTATTACCCCAACCTATGGTTTAGGATTCCCTTTGTGCTTTGAAACATAACAAGTGTGTATTTTATGTATCTACCAGTATATCTTAGCCATAAAACTTCCCTGCTCATTCCTCCATCAGCTCACAGCTTCGACTACTTAGATCTGTATTTCGCTTCCACAGTTTTATCTTTTTGTGACCGTCATAGTATTGAACTCATATATTATGTAGCTTTTTCATGTTAGCTCTGGCATGCGGTAGCATGCCTGTAAGTTTTCTCCATGTGTTTTTGAGGTTTGATAGTTAACTACATTTTAATTCTTAGTAACGTTTAATTTTACAAGTATCTACTCATTGATCATTCAAGGACACCTTGGTTGCTTCTAAGTTTTGGTAGTTGTGAATAACACTGTTAAAAACATGCATGCATAGGTTTCTGTTTGAACCTGTTTTCAACTCTTGAATAAATACCAAGGAATGCAGCAGCCAGACCGTTCTGTAAGGAACTACCCCACTGTCTCCCAAAGTATCTGTGCCCTTCTGAATTCCTCCTAGCAGTGTTGCTCTGCATCCTTGCCAGGATCTGTTATTGGTGTCTTGAGTTTTGTCTTTTTTAATTGATGTGGAGTAGTGTCTCGTTGGCATTGTAATTTGTAATTTCCTAATGGGATCAAGCATCCTTTCTGAGGCTTTCTTATTTGACAAGTGGCTATCTTATATGATCAATTCTTTTGCTAAATTTTAATTTTATAATTATTTATTTGCTGGTGCTTGGGATGGAGCCCAGTACCTCATGTCGGTTAGTTGAGCCATCAGAAGCCCTTGGATTTTTTTCTTGAGTCCCCATGTGATTCAGGCGAGTCTTAAACCCACTATGTAGCTGAGGCTACTCTGGAACTTTCCATCTTCCTGCCTCCTAGGATTACAGGAGTATACCATCCCAATTTTGATAGTTTTGTTATTGTTTAGTCTCAGGAGTCCTCTACATATTTTTTGTTTTAGTCCTTTATTGAACAAGTGCTTCACAGCTCTCCTTCCCTACTCTGTAGATTTTCTTCTCATGCTCTCGACCTGAGGGGAAGTGCTCAGGATGGTGCTGCAGTCAGCAGATACGGGGAGAGGGAGAAGCAGCACCTATGTATTGTGAGCATTCCAACCCATGACCATGATAGATGTCTCCATTTATTTAGGTCTTCTAAGTTTCCTTCAGTAACACATTTTAGTTTTAAGTCTAGTATATCATTTGTTACATTTGTCCTATTTGGTATTACTTTGGATGTAAATATCTCGGTTTTTAAATTGAATTTTTTACTTGAGTTTCGCTGATACATAGTCATACAATTTTTAATGTAATTTTCCTGTTGACCTTCACAAAGTAGTTTTTTCTTTCATTATTTTTAATGAATGTTGTGTGTGCACATGCTGGTGGTGATGCTGGTGCCCAAGGAGGCCAGGATTTTCTGGAGCTGGAGTTAAAGGCTGTGAGCTGTCCAGCACGGGTGCTGGGAATAGAACTCAGATCCTCTGAAAAAGCAGTACATTCTCAACCCCCCCAGCATCTCTCCAGCCCCCAACAGATGAACCTACTAATTTGAGTAGCCATCTCTAAATGCTCTTTGAATATCCACACTTACACCATCTATAGATAATCACAGTTTCATTTTCCTTGTTGACCTTTATGCTTTGCTTGCAGGGGATGTATATTTGTGTGTGTGTGTGTGTGTGTGTTCACGTTTGTGTATACTGCAGGACAACCTTGGTTGTTGAACCTCACCTTCTGAACCTTGTTTGAGGCAGGGTCTCTCTTTTCCTCCCTTCTGTTTATGGCAGGTTAGCTGGTCCTCTAATGTCCATGGATTCTCTTGTGCCTTTCTCCGGTCTTCTCAGAGGAGTGCTGGAGTCACAGAGGCTTCTAGGGATTTGAACTCAATGTTTTTGTGGCAAGCGCTTTACCAACTGAGCTGTCTCCCTTGTCGGTCTGTTGGTTTCTGAGACAGGGTTTTGCTGTCTATCCTAGGCTGGCCTCAAGCTTGCAGTCCTCCTGCCTCTACCACCAAGGCCTGTCTGAGCTCCTTTGCCTTAGTAGGGCCTTCATGTCAGTTTTGAGGAGAAGTGGTGATGGAGATGTTTTTGTTTTGTTTCTCATCATCCTAATAGACGGGGACATTTTACCTCATTGTATTTTGAGATAATAATTATTTGTATTGTTCAGCATGTTTTCATGAGCCTATCAGACATTGTCTTTTCAAGTCTTGTTATTTTAGAATTGGGTTGTCATTTTGTTGTTGAGCTTTAGGAATTCTCTGTATCTAGATATTAATACCAGCTATGACTCATAAGTAGTTTCTCACATTTTGTGGATTGTCTTTCTGCACAAATTCTAATTTTTCTGTTTCTTCCTTCATTGTCTGTGCTTCTGGTATCATATCCAAGATATAATTGCAAACCAGATGGCTTAGTTTTTTACATGTTCATTTGGGAGGAGGGGCATGGACATGCCACTCTGTGCACGTAGAGGTCAGACTCGTGGGAGTCAGTTTTCTCTCCACTGTATGGATCCCAGGGACGGAACTCAGGTCAGGAGGCTTAGCAACGTGTGCCTCTACCTGCAGAGCTGTCTCACCAGCCCTGTCTTAAAGCATTTGCCTTATGGTTTCTTCCGAGAGTTATGTAGTTTTAGGTCTTACAGTTAGGTTTTAAGTTAACTTTTGTGACTGAATTAAGGTTGGACCTAACTTCATTCTTTTGCATCTGAAGAGCTAGTGTGTTGAGAAACCACTAGTTTTGAGAACCTCGCCTAAACCGTTTGACTGTATGTATACGTATCCCAAACAACCTGACCCCAGTACATGAGAATTAGTTTCAATGTGCTGTATGACCAAAGAGAGGCCGACAGATCTGTGAGAACTGCACAGAGCGCCATTTCCTTGTGCTGGGGTACTCACTAATAGAAGCATGGTCTGAGGGGTTTGCAAAACCCTATAGTTTGAGTCAGAAGATTGGAATTTATAAAGTGGTCAAGACAAAAGTACCTTCTTTGAAGCCAGGCTGTAACTGGTTTAAGGCAAGCAGATAGTATAGAATCAGGTTGGTTCCTGGTGCTAGGGTCAGCTGTTAAAGCTCCATATACCACACTAATGGGATTGTCTGTCACATGCTGGAAAACCACATGGGGAAAACAAGGATGCTCATTGAGGGTATAATCCAGTTGTTAAACTGGCAGCTTCGTTGGTAACAGTGATTGGGAAAACCATGGCTGATTGCCTCTGACCTCAGGTGTCTGAATTCTGAAAAAGTTTTAAACCAACAAGGAATTGCTATAAATGATTTTCTAGTAGGACTTTTAGAAATGAAATTATCAGTCTTCTTTGTCATTTTTGATTTAATATCATGCTTAGAAAGGCAACAGCTACACCGAAAGCAAATACTTGTTATTGAAGTTAATGATCAGTCAAAAAACTTTCTCAGTTTTTTCATTCAAGAAGTTTACAGTTGAACTAAGTTGACAAATGATTATATTAACAACAAAGCAATCTAAATTATTATTACCCTGACATAACACTTTCTAGGGCACTATGACATTATTTGGTAGGAGAGCCTAATTTATAAATGGAGCCATGGAAATCTTCTTGTATTGCTATCTGGGTTGAGAACTGAAACACTGGTAAAGTTAACAGTGGGGGGAGGGAAGGACAACATTCTAAGTAGAAGGGAGAGTACTCTCAGTATTGCAGATGTCTGCAGCCCTTCACACATCTAGTGCTCAAAATGCTGCGACTTTAAGGTGGAGGACCCTGGACTCCTCAGTGTGCTAAGGACCCTTCTAGATCTCAGCAGGATACACCGTATTATCTCTCTCCTTATTTATCGGATGTGGATGCGGGTGGCATGGCGTACATAGAGAAGGCAGAGGACCACTTTGTGGAGTCTGTTCTCCTTCCTTTAGGTTGGTCTCGCAGTCACACTCAAGTTGTCAGGTTGTGCAGCAAGTGCTTCAGCCACTGAACCATCTTACTGAGCCATCATCCCCTTCTTTATCCATGTCCTTCATAATGCTCTTTGTGATAAGCTGGTACGATTCTGTGTGCTGTGACAGCAAGTAGTGGGACCTGAGGAGCTGACGAGAGCCTCCTCTCTGCTGCTACATTCAGGGTGCGGTGTGAACCTGGAGCCACCTCACAGCAGGGTCCGAAATGTTGGACAGCCTTGAGCTCATTAAGTCAGTCACAGAAGTGAGTTAAATATAAGACAGCTAGTTTTTGTGCTAAGAGAAACAGAAGCTCTCTTTGTGTAGAAGCCTCTAGAGAGTCTGTGTTGGACATGTGAGGAGAAAGGTTTTCAGTTCAACATTTCTGCCTCTTACTGTCGGTTATATCTGTCAAATCCCAAGTACTTTTTCTAAAACTCAGTGTTGTATTATAGGCTCACATGTTCAACTGCCAGCTCAGCCTATGTTCTCTATGTTCTTTATGCTTGTAATTCAGACTTTTTAGTTCCAAGCTTATCTTTTAACCTGTGTTAACGTGAATTTACATGCACCGTCCTGAATTGCCCATCTGAGGCAATGATACCACTAATTAAGCAACTGTCTAAGCCAGAGATCAAAGCTTAGCTCCATGTCCTTTATTCCAGCACCCACCCATCACTTCGGCCTCCTTTTTTCTCAGAATGGCCTCCTGTAGCCTCTCTACCTGCTGTATAGGTTCAAACCTCTTTTTGTTCAGAACTCTCCCATCCTGCCTATCATCTGACGGTTCTCCACCACAGTTAGAGTAATTTTTCTAAGTGTAGAATTTGCGCCGATACTCAGTTTCTTACTGTCCTCTATTCTTGTCCTGAACTTTGAGAGTACAGTGAGCATTCTTGTCTTGCCACAGAAGTTCTGAATGATGTGGCTTCTGCCTGCTTCTCAGGCCATCTCTCTTTCTACTTCCTGAGTGCTTTCTACCCCATGGAGCAATTGAGTCTCCTAAATAGGTCCAGCTTGCTGGTCTTCTGCATCTTTAGACGCATTGTTTATTCGTCCCAGGATACCTTTCCTTTTCTTAATTCATTCATGCTTGTGCTCCAAACTGAGCTGCAGTATCTGTGGAAAACTAGTGTTGCTCCCCAGACTTCTTAAATTCTTAAGTAAAGAGCTTGCCTTACTGGTCTTTCCTATTCTCTACTGTATTCACTCTTGCAGCCTGTGTACCAAAACGTAATGTCTGACATGTAGTAAACATTTAATAAATATTTGCTGGGTAGTCCTGAGTTTCCAGATTATTCTTTTGGAGCTCAAAATTCATGAGCCATGTCTCCAGATGGGATATAGTGCAGAGAGACCCCGAGTCCTCTGTCCCTGTCAGGTACAGTGCAGAGAGACCCCGAGTCCTCTGTCCCTGTCAGGTAGAGAGACCCCGAGTCCCCTGTCCCTGTGTCAGGTACAGTGCAGAGAGACCCCGAGTCCTCTGTCCCTGGTTCAGTTACAGTGCAGAGAGACCCCGAGTCCTCTGTCCCTGTCAGGTACAGTACAGAGAGATCCCGAGTCCTCTGTCCCTGTGTCAGGCAGGCAGACTCTTCTTTATAAGGCTTCTCAGGAAAAGCTCCTGTTGAAGAAAGGATTCTGTGTTTTGAATTATGGAATAGGCCACCGAGCCACACCCTTAGGACAAATACTCCTCTGCTTTATTCACTGAAGCAGGGGTAATGAAACAGCCCATGCCTTCTGTTGTTGTTGTTGTTGTTCTTCTTCTTCTTCTTCTTTCTTCTTTCTTCTTCTTTCTTCTTTTTCTTCGTTTTTCAAAACAGGGTTTCTCTGTGTAACGTTTTTAGCTGTCCTGGAACTCACTTTGTATACCAGACTGGTCTTGAACTCCTTGAGATTGCCTGCCTCCACCTCCTGAATGCTGGGATTAAAGGCCTGTGCCACCACTGCCCAGCTAATTGTTTTTAAAATTAGTAAGTGTTTTTGTTTGAATAAGAATGACCCTGATAGGCTCATATATTTAAATGCTTAGTCACCATGGAGTGGCATTATTAGAAAGAATAGAAGGATTAGGAAGTGTAGCATTGTTGGAAGAAGTGTATCACTGAGGGTGGACTTTGAAGTTTCAAAAGCTCATGCCAGGCCCAGGCTCTCTCTCTTTGCCTGCAGACCAGGATTTAGCTCTTAACCATTTCAGCTCCATGCCTGCTGTGCCTGCTGCCAGTCTCCCTGCCATGCTGATCTGAAACTGTAAGCACTTTCTCTTGTAAGAGTTGCCGTGGTCATGGTGGAGAATGATGGAGGATGTCACTGACCTTGATCTTTGGAATCCATATATGTGCACACACACATATGTATATGTGTACACCCAAAAATGGGTATATACGTTGTGCAAACACACACACGTACACATACTTGGAGAGAGAGAGAAAATGGGGGAGTCGAGAACATAAGTAAGTGAAATGAAAGCAAGTACCCCTTTTTGTCTCACCTTTCTTATAGGTGTGTGGAAGTAGTGAAAGCGTCTCAGTACGTAGAGCTGGCCAACGATCTGGAGATTAACAAAGCAATTACATACTTGAGACAAAAGGACTTTAACCAAGTAAGTTCAGCAGCATTTCTCATGTTAGTTGGTCCAAGCGGCAAATACAGGGAAACTCCTTTCTAGAATGTTATTGAAGTGCCCTACCCCTGAGCTCTACCCCACCCATAAAACTCTTAACAATTTTTTACATGTTGGTTCTGTTTCTTGAAATGCAAATACTTTCCATATATATCATATTGTTTATTAATACTAACCCTTATGCTTGCCCAGGCCTTGGAATTTCCAGACTGCTCTGCTAAGTGCTAAGGCATGGAGAAGCAGGTGTGTGCGGGAAGCCCAAATAGCAGTCCGATGTTCCTGTCTTGTCCTCTATAAACAGCTTTCTCAAAGGCCGTTTCAAATGTTTCTTGGGATTGAAGGGTTCCCTGTGCTAGACACTGGCTTAGAACCCTGGCATCCCTCACTGGCAAGCTGCTACCTGGTTGTCTAGGGGATGGGATAGAGTGTTTTGTTCCTTTCAGCGCTAGCTCAGGTAGAGCAGAGCTGAGACAGAAGCAGAGGATTGCAGGGTTTTGAGAAGAAGCAGGATAGCAAAGAGAGCAAGCTGTATGACCGTGGTTTCCTGATTCCTAAGCTGGTGAGGGTGTCATGTGTGCCTGCAACTCTTAACTTCATTCAACCCAGACAGCAAGGCTCATGAAGCCGCGGCATCCTCCCCAAACTGGCCAAGCCTGTGCCGCCTTTTTTCTTCCTGATTGAAGGATCCTCCTCTTGTCTGGAAGACAATAGAAAAGAGTAACTGCTCTCCGGAAACTGGGGAGAACACTCTTTATTCTGAGCATGAGAACAGAGTGACGTATCCCTGTGTTCATGTAGTAATTAAATGGTTGCTATGCTGTAGGACCAGGAAGTGGGCAATTGTGTGTATCCATTCACCATACTTAAATCTATCAGTATTTACAAAGCACTAAAACTTCCAGAGAATCCTCTGGAATGTCTGTCCTGTAATTTTTTTAACCCATCACACCTTTAACCATTAAACATGCTGCTGTCGGGGGCTGGAGAGATAGCTCAGAGGTTAAGAGCACATACTTGTGCAGAGGTTCTGAGTTTGGTTCCCAGCACCCACGTCTGGAAGCTCACAGCTGCCTATAAATCCAGCTCCAGGGGACCTGACACTCTTCTCTGAACTCCTAGGCCACCTGCACTCTCATGAGCATAACCACACAAGGACACACGTACACATAATTAGAACAATAATTAAAATAAATCTTTTTTAATACCACCGTCAGCCTCAGTGGTTCATGCCTGCAATTCCGGCACTGGGGAGGTGGAGGCAGGAGAATCAGAAGTTCAGGTCATCCTCAGCTACTGTTAAGTTTGAGGTCAACTGAGTTCCATGAAACCGTGTATCAAACAGACAGCCGCTGTGAGCCCTGTTGCAGTGGAATCATAGAATGTGAGACAAATTGGTCTTTGTTACATTGCTGAAGTGATCTTGGGACCTGAAAAATTATTTATGAATATGAAGTATACTGTTATAGGTGACATAGTGAAGACAATTTTATTTATCTGTTTTATCTTGGCATTATATTTTTAAGTTTGTTTTTATTTTTTAAAAACAGGTTAATAGTGCATTGCCATAGTTCATGTTTTTAATAACTGTCCATCCAAAACTAACTATTCTTGCTGCTGGAATGCTGGCTCAGCAGTTAAGAAACTGGCTGTTCTCCAGAGGACCTGGATTGGCTCCCAGCACCCACATGACAGCTCACAACCATCTGTAATTCCAGCTCCATGGATCTAATGCCCCCTATGACCTCTACAAGCCTCAGGCATATAAGCAGTATAGACATACATGCAGGCAAAACACTAACACATATAATATAATAAAATAAAAGTTAAAAAATAAGCACTCTTAACTTTTTCTATTAAAATTAACTCAGATCTTCTTACTCTTTTTTTTCCTGTTTTATTTGCTCATTTTTTTTGTTGTTTTGGTTTGGTTGGGGGGTTTTTTGTTTGTTTGTGTGTTGGTGTGTGTGCATGTGTGTGTGGTTTTGTGTTTTGAGGCAGAGTTTTGCTATGAAGCCCACACTGACCTCAAGCTCACTGTGGTCTACCTTTCTCAGCTTGAAAGGCAGGATCTGATGTAGGATATTTCCTTTCTGGTGTTAGACTAGCCTAGAAATGACTAACCGTTTTTTAAGGTCATTGAAACTGTTTAAAATAGTGCTAGCATATGGGAACCAAAATTATGAAATTTGGGGTTTTGTTATTATTGTTGTTGTCTTGTGATGCTAAGCATCACACCAAGACCTTTCTACATTCTTGGCCAGCTGTACCTGCACAACACCAGTAGCCTTGGAATCCAGTAGTTTAAAAACTCATTCTTATTCAAACCTGGATCAGCGTGCTTGCTGGCCCAGCATTAGACTCCAGCCCTGCATGGCACATTCTCCTGGCTAGTGGCAGTAGGTGTAGCTGATGGTGGTAGGAAACGGAGGCAGAATTTTTGTTTGCACACAAGTGCTTGCCATAAATCAGAGACACCAAGATGTCAAGCATAAATATATTTTTTTTAAAAAGGAATAAAATAAAACCCACTATCCCTTTTCACCTTTTCCTTGTATGAAAATCATTTCTAGGTTGAATAACCACGCACTGTTCATGTAAGGTGTCTAACTGTTCTACATGCCGTTTGTGTAGCATTATCAGACTTGGCAGGTAGCTAAACATGTACTTTCATTTCTTGGGACTTGAAGATGTAATTATATTTACCTACTTAAGATAATATTTGGTAACATTCCCAGAATTGTTTTCTATTATCGATTTTGAAAACTGTTCAGTGATTCATTTTCCTCCTCCTTCGAGCATCCCAGTTACATTTATAAAAGCCATTTTTCCTGTGCTCGCCTGTCGTGTGTTCTTTTTAAAGAACATTTTTCTTAAAATATATTCATCCTTTTGCTGTACTTTATTCGGAACCTTTTGTAGGATCTTGGTCGTCAAGTTCTGGTTACCTCAGTAGCTCTCCAGTGCCTTCCAAGTTGTTTATAGTGTTTCTATAACTTCTCTGGTTGCTTTCTGTTGGAAAGTAGCCCACAGATTAGTCTGTAATAGCTGTAACTAGAAGCCTCAGAATATTTGGTCACGAAGAAGTTATACCGAGTTAGGTAAAAGTTTTGAGGTCCTCATCCCAGCCATGCTGCAAGGTGAAGAGGGAACTGCTTCTCTGACTGACAAGGCTCACTATTCCCAGCTGACCACTTCCAGTCATCGGTCCTTCCTTCAGCTCTGTCTGATGGGCTCTTAAATCATCTGTGTGCTCTTAATGCAATTGTGATTCTTTGTTATAAGATTTCCATCCTTTCCTGCTTGATGAGTTCTTTTCTTGAATGAAATTTTCCGGGCTGGAGAGATGGCTCAGAGGTTAAGAGCATTGCCTGCTCTTCCAAAGNGGCACACATGGAGGCAGAATGTTGTATACATAATAATAAATAAATAATAAAAAAAAGAAAGATGGATTCTGTTAAAAAAAAAGAAAGAAAAAAGAAATTTTCCTCCTGCCAACTGTCTTCTTGAACTTACAGCTGCTCCCCTGTCCCCTCTGTCCCCAGTCCACACAGACCCCTTCCCCAACCGCACCTTTGGATACTGCTGTATGACAGGGCCAGTAATTTCAGACATTCTGTTTCTAGGCTGTAGACACCTTGAAGATGTTTGAAAAGAAGGACAGTAGAGTGAAAAGCGCAGCTGCCACCAACCTCTCATTCCTGTATTACCTGGTAGGTTTGCTTCTTTACAGCTGAGAGCTGTTGATAGGATATTTTTGCATTGCTAAATCTCTGCCTAAGCATGCGCCTAAGGAAAGTCCTCCAGAGAAGACTGATGCAAAATGTAAATGGAAAGAGGTAAACTGAGGGCTGCCTGGGACAAGTGCTGCCAGGGGCCAAGTTTGCAGACATGAGCAAGAAGACTGTCTCTAAAGAAGTGAGGGAGAAAGGCTGCTAGTGAGGACCCCAGCCATCATGGACTGACAGCCGCAAGACTGTGCTGAGCCGTCGTGCTGTGATAAAGAAAGGGGTATCTCAGGTTAAATGACTTAGGTAGGGTTGCGGAACACCATCTGTAACAAGCATTCATTGAGTGCCTACTAGATGCCAATCACTGGGGCTCCTGAAAGTAGGTGGGCGCCACTTATGCCAGTTGCCTTCCAGCTACAAACTTGATTTGCCCTTTACTCCGCCTCAGATGGCAGCTCCTTCCCACCTCTGCAGGCTCCGCTGAGTTCCCCTCGGCAGCCCTCACAGCGTTTCTAAATTCTCTTTGTTGTCCAGAAGACAGTAGTAGGGCTGAGCTTTCTCACAGCTGCACCCCACTTCCTGGTAGCAGCTTTTGTATAAGTTGTAGTTCAGTCCACACATAGATGTTCTTAACAATCAAAAGGTGAATGAAAGCAGCATAAATGCGTCAGTGACCAAGGGAAAAACCCCGTGTGGTCCATACATGGATGCTAGTCGGCCATTAAGAGCAACAGACTATTGATACATGGTCCAGAGACCTTACAAATGCACCAAGTACAAGAAGCTGGACCCAGAGGTTCCAGTTAACAGCCAGAGTCCAGATAGGAAGGGAAATAGAAAGCAGAGCACAGGTTTACAGAGCCTGGGGAAGAGAAAGCAGAGTGTGGCTGCTGACGGACACAGGGTTTCTCTTGAGGGGCAGAAAAGGACCCTGGAGGAAGGCAATAGTGGTAACTGCTCCAACCCTGTGGAGTGTTTGTCACTGCCTTGGGCATTTTAAAGGGGTGCTCAGTCTCACTGCGCTGACCTGGCACGGCTGGCCATGTCCCAACATGTGAACGATGGCAAGGTCCTGATCAAGCTTGGGGCTAAGAGAAGAAGAGAAAGCACTGCATGGGCAGAAGTACAAACGCCTCGTGGGTGACGCAGCCAGGTGCAGAGCAGGGGACGCCGAGGCCCTTCCAGCTATTTCAGTGCTTCAGGTGGGAAGGCAGCGCGCAGCCAATGAGGACACGGGGCTTGGGCGTTGAACATGGAACCACCTACATATAAATACTGTTGTTATCAAACCATGAGACTAGAAAAGCCAGCCATACGATACTTGGCTGTTTGAGCTTGACAACTGCAAATAGCCTGTCAAAACTAAGATATTTAAAATATTTGTTTCTGTTCATCTTTGTTTATAATCTCAGAAAGTCCTTTATCATTTTAATAATCTCAGAACAATCTGAGGAGATTTTGAATTTAGACTTGAAATTTGTATATCTTTTAAACTGTAGGAAAATGAATTTGCTCAAGCCAGCAGCTATGCAGACTTAGCTGTGAACTCAGATAGATACAACCCATCCGCTCTCACTAATAAAGGGAACACGGTTTTTGCAAATGGTGATTATGAGAAGGCGGCTGAATTCTATAAGGAGGCCCTGAGAAATGATTCTTCTTGTACTGAAGCACTTTATAACATTGGTGAGTTCAACGTGGCAAGGGACATTAAGGAATTGTCAACATCTTTTACAAAATAGCATTATTCTTAGTGGAGTTAATGATTCAAAAGCCATGCTATGTAAAATTTAGGTCAGCATTGTTATGTTGCTCTCCAAAAAGACTTTTCTGATATCTGTGTCTACCATAGTTATAAGACTGACTGTGTCCCCATGTGGTTATGGCCACTGTGTGGGTGGGTACTAGGAACCAGACCTAGGTCCTCCAGAAGAGCAGCCAGTGCTCTTAACCACTAAGCATCTCCCCAGCACCTCAGACTTTGTGTTATTTGTACGGGTTACAAGACATGAAGGCTCATGACCATCTCATCCCCTTCCTGTCCTCAGAGGCTGTCTGATATGAGCACTGTTGCTTCTGAGGTGTTGACAAACACATACATGTCTGTAGTTATGGGACTAGTTTCTTTGGATATTGATGTTTCTTTTCAAATATGCTTCTCTTTGCATGTGTTTTTGTTTGATTAAGAATTTAGTTTGTATTTTTGGGTTTTTTCTTTTTTTGGTTTTTTTCTTGTCTTTTTTACATTGTTACCTTTCCTTGGATGTCTGATGCTCTTAAACTGTTTCCTGGTGTTTAGGAATTTGCAAATAAAAACTCAGTCGAGGGGGCGGGGGGGCTGAAGAGATGGCTGTTGTTAAAGTGCTTGCCACACAAGCAAGAGAACCTGAGTTCTGATCCCCAATACTCACTTAAAAAGTCAAGCAAGGCAACATATACCTGTAATCCCATTGCTGGGTAGGCAAAGAAAGGCAGGTAACCTGGAGTTTGCTGGCCGACTAGTCTAGATTGGTGAGTTCCAGGTTCAATAAGAGACCCTATCTCCAAAAAATCAAGGTAGAGAGTACTTGAGGAAGATGCCCAGCATGATCTCTGGCCTCAGCATGTATGTGTGCACATGTGCACACATACACGTACATACCACAGGAAGAGGGAAAGATGAATAGATCTGTGTTCATTAGAACAATGAACTGAGCGTTATGTAAGTACCCAGTCTGGACTGCTCTGTTTGGTTGAAGGCTGGCCTGCCAGTCGATTGTCCGAGTGCTGGGATTAAAGGCGTGTGCCACCGCTGCCCAGCTTAGATGCTTCTTTTTTATTTTTTTAGATTTTATTTATTTATTATGTATACAACAGTCTGCCTCCATGTATGCCTGTAGGCCAGAAGAGGGCACCAGATCTCATTACAGANATGGTTGTGAGCCACCATGTAGTTGCTGGGAATTGAACTCAGGTCCTCTGGAAGTTAGATGCTTCTTTTACTTTATAAATTTTAGATATTTTTTTAGACTCTTACAGCTTTATTTTTTCTATATAATTTAAAAGTAAATTTTGAATTTTTAAAACATCTTATTAGCAAGTATTACTCATACATAATAGGTTTTATTATGACATGTTCATGAACACAAAGTATTTTTATCATATTTGCCTTCTCTGCCATTATCCTCTCTAGTGTCCACACTCCTGCTGACCCCTTTCCTTTCCTAGCTAGGCCCCTTCTACTCTGTCCTTTGAATTTTTTGTAATGAAAGAAGGATCTATCCTTGTCCCTGTCGTGTAAAATCAATATGTCCTAGCACAGTTCATCACATCTATCCCTTCTGTTAACTTTTATGGCTGGATCCATGTCTGAAGTACACATTCCATTCTTTGAGTTATTTGTCGGTTCCTGTCTGCTGTCCCTGAACTGCCCCCACCGCCACACACTTTAAAATCACAGGAGCTGTTTATGGCGTGTCTCATGTCTGCTTGGAGAAATCCCAACCTGTATTGTTCTTTAAATGCCGCAGTTCACTTTCATTTTCTCTTCTGGATGATTTTGCATGCATTTAAATACTTATCCTGTTGCTTTGAGTACAGTTCTGCCTGTGATGCTGCTGCTTTCTTTCTTCTCAAGGCCTCACCTATAAGAAGCTAAACCGTCTAGATGAAGCCTTGGACTCCTTCCTGAAACTGCATGCAATCCTTCGGAACAGCGCTCAAGTTCTTTGCCAGATAGCAAATGTGTATCTCTCTTGAAAGCTTAAGGATATTATTAATTCCCTCAATTGGAAATTGAATATCAATTATTAAATAATATTAGCCATGGAGATAATTGATAAGGATAATATGTCAGATTAACTTGCTGAAAGTAGTTCAGTTGGTAAAAGATCATTTGCATCCTAAGAAGAATTTGTTAATAATGGTTGTTTATTTTTATTTTAAAAAACTAATTGAAGAAATTGAGGATATTTTGAGTACACATAATCTCTTATTGGAAGTTAATTAGATACTTTAGAGCATCATACTAATTCTGATTTTGTTTAAAAAACTCATGTAGGCTATTGAAGATTCATGACTAACTAGTACTACTGAGTTTAGGTAATGTATTAATTTTAGCTGTTGTGTAGATATAGTGAATATAGCTCTCTGGAGACTGTTATCCTCAAAAGTCTTCAGTGCTGCGTGGCCTCGTTCATCAGCACTCTTGCCAGTGTGTGCTGTGTGCAGGATTAGATCCTGTGTTTGGCTCTGTGCATGCAGTTCTATGAAGCATTGCTGTCATGTCAGCGTCTGCAGCACTTAGCTTCCTGTTTTCCCTACTCACAGTTAGGAAAGTCGATGTGTTCGTGTTGTAATGCCCCTCACTGTATTGGAAAAGCACTGTGATTTCTCTCACTTTGATGAGCTTTGGCCACGCCATTTGGAAGAGCATGTTTAGGTAGGTCTTCATATACTATTACCTTGATATATTTCATGTAAATATGTTTAGAGAAAGGTGGAGTATATTATTAAACTAAGTACTATCCATTCCACTTTGGATAAAGTATATTTTAATTTTTTCATAATTTTTTAGAGCAGATGGTATTATAGTTATTCCTTTTATTTTTTTTTGTGTATCTAGCAGTGCTTAAGATGGAACATAGGGCCTTACTCTTGCTGGGTATTTACCATTGAGCTATACCTAGGAGGTATAATTTGTCCATTTTTCCTGAAACTAAATGTCATGATTCTGCTCGTGCCTAGTTAGTGACTGGGCAGTAGTTAGTTGATGCATTTGAGACTCTTTGAATGAATCTTACGTTTTTTCTTGAGGTATCACATTTGCTTTGCCATGTTCAAAACAAGGGATCAAGCTAAATGTGAGTAATTATAACCCTAGCTGCCAGGAGGCTGAGGCAGGAGGATCTGGAGAGCAAGGCCTGCTTGGCAACAGTTTAGCTCACCTCATCTCCAAAACAACAACCAAAAACCCAACACAAACAAAACTGTGAAAACCGCCGGAGACGTCTTGCTAAATAAATAGGACCTTGTGTTGGGATGTGTTCATTTCATTCACCATCAGATATAAATAAGTAATAGTCAATAAATGTTTATACAAACAAAATGCTTGTGGATATGCAGAGGACTTACTAGGTATTAAAGGAAACTACAGAGAGAAAATGCCCTGTCCTTAGGGTTATACTATAATTAGAAAAAACACACAGGAAAAATGCAGGAAGACAGTTTCTTTATTGTGCTGAGTTTAAGAGAGCTGGGGTCATTGAGCAAACATTCTGGCATTCCTGGGCAGTGCTTCTAGTGATTCTGCTAGACATTTGGTCCTGGTTCCATTTCCAGCTCTACAAAACATTGTAATAATCTAAATTTTTTGAAAAAAATTTAAACCTACATCTAGAATGGATAGTACTTAAAGTTATTACAGGTGTACCCATCCTTTTCCTAAACATATTTACATGAAACAAGGTGACAGTATGTGAAAAACCTACCTAAACTTTAACTCTTCCCCAACGTTATAGTCAAAGTCTATCAAAATGAGAGAGTCCCAGTGCTCTCCAGTACCGTGAGGGGCATTACAACACGGACACATGTCTGCTTTTCTGAGTGCAGGAGAAACAACTAAAGAAAGCCATAGGGAAGCAGACTAGAAAGAGAGCAAGGGTGTTGATGGGCCTCCCACCTCCTGCAGAGATGTAGGGTTAACTGTGCAGACAGCATGGTCCTGAGGCCTGGAACCATTTTCACTATCACGTTCCAGCCTCGCTTATTGGTGCCTGAATCTTAACTGACACTGCCCAAGATACGAGCTAATGGAAGATCCCAACCAAGCAATTGAGTGGCTGATGCAGCTGATCAGCGTTGTTCCGACTGATTCCCAAGCTCTGTCTAAACTGGGCGAGCTGTACGACAGTGAGGGGGACAAGTCCCAGGCCTTTCAGTATTACTACGAGGTGGGTGTGCGTCTTGCTTCCTTCCAGTTTCTCACAGACCCTAACTTTTCAGAAAAGCGTATTAGTTTAGAACTAATAATTATTTGTTAAAATTCATCTTAAACTATAGTATTAATTAAAATGAAAAATACTAACTCATTTTCCTTAAACCATGATTTGCATTTCCTGATTCTTTTAAATATTAATGACTCAGATGTATAGCTGAAAACTGTCAAGAATACCTTCGTTTTCTAAGTGTTGTATAGCTTTAGAACTTGTCAAGTTCTTTTGCTAGTTCATGCTTTTATAAATAGGTCCACTAACAGGAAAAGTAATCAGGAGTATGTGCTGTAGCTGCTGATGTCACATTGTCGCCTTCTGGGTGTTCTCTAGTCATACAGGTATTTCCCTTCTAATATTGAGGTCATTGAGTGGCTTGGAGCCTATTACATCGATACCCAGTTCTGTGAAAAAGCTATTCAGTACTTTGAAAGAGCATCTCTTATACAGTAAGTAACTATTTAGATTTTATATTTAATTAATGTCTTGCATTGAGACTATTTTTAATTCCTAAAAAATAAGTATCTGATAAGTGTAATAAATTCATGAACATCTTTTAATGAGGTTTTATTTTCTTGTATTTTTTTTCATTTTACTTTGTCTCTATTGTGACAGATATATTTGCCTTTGCATAAAAATTTTAAATACCTTTTATAGTGTACTTTGTCTGTTTTCCTTACCCAAACCTAAGGGAACAAGCAGTATTTATTCACAGATCAGAAAGTGACTTTCTCAGTCTTAGGACAGGTTTGTTGCTAGAAGAGTCTTAATAGGAGGAAGTTGTGTTGGTTTCAGTTTACAATTGCCATATATTGAATATTACTCTTTTTTAATTAATTAATTAATTAATTATGTGTACAATATTCTGTCTGTATATATGCCTGCAGGCCAGAAGAGGGCACCGGACCCCATTACAGATGGTTGTGAGCCNTTGGAAGAGCAGGCAATGCTCTTAACCGCTGAGCCATCTCTCCAGCCCTTTACTCTTTTTTTCTCTTTTAATCTCAGCCTCCACCTGGCTTCAGTTCTGAACATGGCCTTTTTGGGATGTCTGGTTGTTCATTTATATCTATTCCCTTTCTTGCTGGTTCCTCAACTCCATTTTTTCTCGTTTTGCTGGCCTGTCTGCTCTCCCAAAGTTTTGTCTTGGGTTAATTCAGCCATTTATTCCATCAGGAACAGCTGTCCAGATAAGTTATGTGACCTGGTAAATCAGTGCCATATAAATCTGTGTCACATCAGTGCTGCTCCTTGGTCTCGAGTGTTTCCTCGTCTCCTCGTTCCTCTCAGAGCTCTTCAGTTCCTCTCCTTGCTTCATGCTTCAGTTTTCCTGAAAATGGATGTCTTTCATGTAAAGTCCCTTTACACATCTTTCCCTACTTTTCTCTGCATTTACCTTCATTTGCTTCTGGTCTTATGTTTTTTTTTTTTTAAGTGAGAGAAGCATTCAGTATACATTAATTACATTTCCTCTATATTTTTGATCATGTAGTTTCTGTACTGTACACTGTAATTTCCTTTCTGGTATGCTAAATCATTTTTAAAATATGTTTTTATTTTGCCAGGCGTGGTGACACACGCCTTTAATCCCAGCACTCAGGAGGTAGAAGCAGGTGGATTTCTGAGTTTGAGGCCAACTTGGTCTACAAAGCGAGTTTCAGGACAGCCAAGCCTTCACAGAGAAACCCTGTCTCAAAAAAAATTATTTAAAAAATTGTTTTCAACTGATACATAATAATTGTAGCTATATGTGCTAAGTATTTATTGTTGTATAAAATCTGCCTCTTCCGTAAGAACGTAAGTTATTAAGGAGTGGGAATGCTCATTCCTCTGTCGTATAAATCCTTACATATTATGGCGACTTGGCAATGGTTTAATTCAGTTTAATTGCTTCTTGTGATGCTCATGCTGTAAATCCCTCTGGTTGTATCACTTATGTTTTGTGGTTCTTCGTGATGTAGTGGTTCTTACTGGTCTAAGCCTATACTTCTGTTTTCTATTTTCTGTATATCTATAAATTACATATTAAAATATTATGAAATACAAGCCCATGATGATTATAGTCACTCACATCTGTAATGCCAGTGCTTAAAAGCTGAGACAGGAGATTTTCTCCAAGTTCAAAGCCAGTCTCTTGGCATACAGTGTGAAAACCCATTCAAAAAAAAGAAAGAAGGAAGGAATGAAGGTAAAAAGGAAAAGAGAAGAAATTCTACTCCTGTTGGTCCATTACTCAATGCAATTCTATTATTTAACTGTCTTAGAGAATGTTATTTTAATATGCTCATCATGATTACTATCCTAAAACATCATCAGAGGACCAGTATTTGCCTGTGGGAACTCCAGGAAGAGAAAGAGCAGAGAAACTACTGGGACATATTGTGGCCAGCATTTCCCACAGTTGAGCAAAGGTTGTGGATCTGTGAATCTACAGTGATCAGTGAACTCTGAGTGGAAAAACCTGAGAGACCCCCATGAGACACTTTATCCACACTATTGAGAAAGTCTTGAGAGCATCAAGAGGAAGTGTCATCACATCCAAGGGATGCTGGATAAGGTTAACCAGAGTCCTCAGCAGAAACCCTGAAGGCCAGAAGACAATAGATAGAATATAAAGTCCTGAAATCTCTGATTGTAAAGATGACCATACATACCAAAATCTCTGAGGAATGTATGCAAAAAATTGAAACACAATAAAAGAATTCAGTAAAATTTCAGGATGTAAAATCACGTACAATCTTTTTTTAGTTCTGTAGACTTGCAATAAACAATCCAAAATGGCAACTATTAAATTAATAAAAATAATATTTATAACTGCATTGGAAAGAATAAGGTAGGGGCTGGAGAGACGGCTCAGTGGTTAAGAGCATTGCCTGCTCTTCCAAAGG
>LOJH01013352.1:0-24875 GCA_001685095.1 Ellobius talpinus
TCTTTATTAACCAATGAAAGTAAGACATAGACAGAAGACCCACCTACATCATGCGGGCCTGTCCCAAGTTCTTCAAACCTGTGTCCCACCTCCAGTGGTTGGTAGACAGCTATTTCTCGTGGCTCCTCCAGTGGTTGGTAGACACCTGTTTCTCTTGACTCCTCCAGTGGTTGGTAGACAGCTGTTTCTCTTGACTCCTCCAGTGGTTGGTAGACAGCTTTCTCTTGACTCCTCCAGTGGTTGGTAGACAGCTGTTTCTCTTGACTCCTCCAGTGGTTGGTAGTCAGCTGTTTCTCTTGACTCCTCCAGTGGTTGGTAGGCAGCTGTTTCTCTTGACTCCTCCAGTGGTTGGCAGACAGCTATTTCTCGTGGCTCCTCCAGTGGTTGGTAGACAGCTGTTTCTCGTGGTTCTTGTCTTTTAAGGCAGGTGGTTTTCAAGCCTGCCTGGAGGTATGAAGAAAAAGGGCAGGCAGCTCAGCCTAACACTTCTTGAGGATCCCAGGCACTGTCATTTCCTTCAATGTGCTGATTTTTCTTAATTTCTGTGATGGTTCTTTTTTTATGTTTTTTAAAATGGTAATTTTTATGGGTTGATTTTGTTTGGGTGGGTGGGTGGTGGTTTTTGTTGTTGCTGTTGTTTGTTTTTTTTTCTTTTGCCAGTGTTCTTGTTTGTTTGTTGTTTGATTTGTTTTGCACAAGCATATTGTTGAAGGTCCTTCCTCTGCCATTTCTAAGGTGTCCCCAAAGTTGAATCACTATAAAACCAAGTAGAAATTAAAAGACTTATTTAAAGATTAGCTGTCTCTTCTGTGTCCCTCCTCCACAAGTTGCGCTTGGCCTTGCGTTCCCGTTACTGCACTGTGGTGGCTCTTAGCCTTAGCCTCCTGCCTGCTGGACTGATTCCTCCTCACACTTTCTAGACTGCTATCCCAGCAGCAGGATGAGGATGAGCCTGGTCCTCCTCCTGCAAGGGAGTCCTTGTGCTTTGTGTTTCCCATCTCTTCTCCAGCAGTTCTAACTTCTTGGATTATTTCACTTACATTTTTTTTTCAAGTGCATTTATTTCTTTGTGTGCACCTGTGTGCCATATGTGGACAGCCTGAAGAAATCAGTTCCCTTCTGCCATGTAGGTCCCCGGAGATCAATCCCAAGCCATTAGGCTTGGTGGCCAGTGCCTTACCCACTGAGCCATCTCTTCCACCTCATTACATTCTTTGGGTAGTACTATTTTCTCTAATTCTTTCTCCCCTGTTAACATTGGCACTACCTTGAATTTTACCTGTTTCTCATTTTTTTCTCTTTAAGATAAAAATTTTGTATGTATGAGTGTTTTACCTGTACATGTATGCAGGACCTGCAGAAGCCAGAAGAGTTACAGACGGTTGTGAGCTGCCCTGTGGGTTCTGAGAACCAAACTCAGGTCCTCTGCGAAAACACCAAGTGCTCTTAACTGCTGAGCCATACTTCTAGCACAAGTGTGTGTGTGTGTGTGTGTGTGTGTGTCTGTGTCAGTACCAGCATGCATGTGCCATGTCATTGGTGTGGCAGTCAGAGGACACCCTTAGGTGTCGATCCCTACCTAGTACCATAACAGTTTCTTCCTGTTTGCCTCTACGGGCACCAGGCCAGCTGACCTGTGTTCCAGGAGTTCTCCTGTCCCTACCTCTGACCCCGCAGTGGGAGCACTGATCACAGACGTACACCACACCTAGTCTAGCATGGGGTCTGGAGACTGAACTCAAGGCCTTCATACCTGCATGGCAGATGCTTTACCCACTGGGCAACCTTGCCAACTCAGGTCTCATTTTCATACACTTATCACCCACCTCCTAACCAGGAAATAGTGTAGGTGGCTGTACTATCTTATGAAAATGAGCATCCTCATACGAAAAATGTGCACTTTACAGTCTATAATGCAGACGCAAACGCCAGCTTCGTGATGCTCACATCTTTTAAAGATGATAATCACGGTACTTTCTAGTGTTTACTGAGATATGTGAGTGTCCAGACCCTATGATCGTTGTTCCTGTCATTAACCTCACAGCAATCCCGTATCGTAGGCATTACTTCTCACTGGCCATAGACCCTAGAGCAAACTGTAAACACAGAAAAGCTGGAACTCTGAGCTGTCACTCAAACTATGACATCATTCATAAGACAGAGGTAATAAGCATTACTGGAGTTAATATTGAACACTTACATGGTTTCTAGCCTGTAGTAAAGATCCGTTGGCATCACCTTACGAGCTCACACAGCTGTAATAGAGCAACGCTTCTTCATAGCTCATCCTCTGTCAGCCTCATTTTTCTCCCCACCACCCACCCCTAAAGTTTCCACTTTCCTGTCATGAGTGACACAACCCCATGCCCCAATTCATCAGAACCACGTTTTGCTCTTATTTTTCCTCCATCCCCGTGCATTTAGCTGCTGCCATGTTTGGCTGCTACCATGTGTCAGAGTCTCTTTAGGCCTCCACTGCCAGATGAGGAGCTCATCACTGCCCTCTTGAAACATCTTCTGGATTTGATATCGTGTGTGTGTGTGTGTGTGTGTGTCTGTGTGTGTGTCACTGTGCACATGTAGAGGTAGGTAAGGGGAAGACTCTTAGCAGGTGGTTCTCTCTACCATGTGGCTTCAGCAGATCCAGCTCAGGTTGTCAGGCGTGGAGGCGAGCACCCAGATCTGCCGAGCCACCTCCCTAGCCCTCACTCCCTTACCTTCACATTTTAAGACAAGAGTTTATTGTCTACTAGAATGAAGCATAAAGCTTTTGTTATGGAACAATCTGGCTGTACTGGCCGCCAGTCACTCCTCAGCAGGTCACAAGGCTTCCACACCGCCAGCCCTTTTCCTTTGTGATTCCTATGGCTGGAATTCCCTTCTCTCCACTTATATGGTCCCCCTTTGGTCTCCCATGGGGCTTTGCAAAGATAACAGTACTGTTTCTCCTAGAAAGCATCTCTCTCTGTCTTTCCACAGTGACCTACTCTTCCTTCTCCACAGAACACTGTGCCCACCTATGTGCCCATTATACCGGGTTCTGCCATGAGGATGCTCCTGCCTCAAGACATTGTGAGTAAAGGAAGGAACTCTCTTACTGTGTCTGTGGGTCTCTCTCTCTCCCTCCCTCCCTCCCTCCCCCCCTCTCTCGTTTATGAAGACTGAGCCAAGAGAGTCATCCCTGTTACTGAGGGGTGTGTGTGTGTATGTGTATGAGGACTGAGCCAAGAGAATCATCCATCTGTTATTCAGGTTCTCTACCACTAAGTCACAGCCCCAGTCCCCTTCTTAAGTTTCTGTCTTCTGTGTCCCCATGGTCTGTCATTTCTGACTTTTACAGAACTCATTTACAGTCTATTTTTCTTGCATCAATAAAAATACAAAATAACTATTTTTTTCCTATCTACAGTGAGAGCCTGCCATGTTGCCCGCCGTGAGGGGTTTGACAGAAACACTGGAACTGATTTTAGATCGACTGTTTCTTTTGCTATTTAAATTATTTTTATTACACAACAATGTTTAGATTTTCCTCTATAACTGCCAGTTCAGAGATGACCAACTTTTTCCTAGCAGCCTGAATATAAAGAAATGGGCTGAGGAGAGAAAATAGGCCTCAGTGCTGAGGGAAGACTGACTGGCCCTTGCTTACGTAAGCGTCTATAACTGGCAGGACAAGCTTGGTTTTCATGAGGGCACTTCTGTCAAAGAAAACACGCCGGGTGTTGAAGAGGGGCCTTGAGGATGGGCTATGCTTACTCTGGGCATCTAGCCTTCTGGGGTGAGCCAGGGCCACTGTGGACTCCGTGGCTGCTCTTGATTCATGAGCAAACATTTCAGTGACCCCCTTGGTATGTTAGTCAAATAGCTGTCTTGAATGTTTTCATCAAATGACTGAAACAGCTGGTTATTCTGGAGCACTGAGTGCCTAGCACCCATGGTGCCTAAAGTCACCCGTTCTCTTCTGTCTGGTGCCCCGACCCACATCTTGTGAGTTCTGTCTGGCGACCTAAAAATACTTCTACTAAATGCTTAAATGGCTGTCTTTTGGATTCTGAGGTTAAATTTACAACGTGGCTGTTTGAAGTTCCAATGAGTCAGCCTCCTACCTGAGCACAGTGTTGTAAGTTACTCAACTTGAGTTTCAAATAGAGACACTCCCCTTTGGGGATTTGCATTTTCCACACCACCCGTGAGGTGATGTACTTATGTGTGCGTGAACTCCTAGCTTTTGCCGAAGACCCTAAGGACCTATTTTCTTGGGTTGTTGGCTCCTTCAGTGGTTGCTTCCTCGGGGATCATCGATGCTTGCTTGCACTTTCTGCTTCTGGAAGTAATAAAAAGCCCCACTGGCCAATGGGAGGATGTGACCTACGCATGCAGAAACAGGCCTTTCCCTCTGTTCTCTGCTTGGAACACTTAGAAACCTTTATTTCTTCAGATCTTTTAGCATCTATGGTAAAGCCCACACTTACCATCCCCTCAGGGAGAGTTTTAAGATATGTTCCTTCATGTTTTCCTTTTTCAACCTAGCCTCCTGCATAGGGGGATGGGGCAGGGATGGGATGGGGTGTTGTCATGATGAACAGCAACAGATGGGGTAGGCAGAGGTGCTGGCTGCTCGAGAAGATCCTCCCTACCCTTAGTGTGGATGCTATTCATCCCAGCACCAGAGACCAGACTTGAGTACAGCCAGACATCACCACTCAACCCTCAGGAGCAGGGGCTTTGAAGGGTGAAGCAGGACTCTAGGATGTTCCAAATAAGTGCCGGACATAGTGTAAGACAGTTGAGTCCGACTTTTTATTTTAGTTAACTCTCCATCTTCACTCACCACCCTGAAATCACTTATGATTATGCTGTACTCAACTCCCTAAACATTTCATCTTTTGGAGAACACTTATTTGATCCTTGATCAGTGGCTTATCATAGACATCATTTAAAAACATGAAGGGTATGTGTGTATACATACATATACATATATATGCGCGTATATATATGTATTTTACACACACACACATATATATATATAAAACCAGACCAAAAGAATATACATATTTGACAGTTACTAGTAGGGAAACTTTTAAATGCAAAGGGGTTATCCTAGAGTAAATATTGCCTGGTGGAAAGAGAAAAGGGCTTATAGAAAGAAGCTATCCTTTTTTTAAAGGGTAATTTACTTTATTTTAATTTAGGCATCTATGTGTGTCTGTGAGTATGCATGTGACTAGTGTTGCCCGTGGAAGCCAAAAGAGGGTAGAGGGTACTGCAGCTAGAGTTATGGGCAATTGTGGGCTTTCTAACATGATAATTCAAACTGAACGCTGGTCCTTTGCAAAAACAGCAAGTGCTCTTAACCACTGAACCATCTCTCCAGTCCCAAGAAGCGCCTCCTCCTCCTATGTGTGTGCATGTTTTACCTAAATGTATGTGTATGTACCATGTGCATGCCATGTACACAAGGAGCCAGAAGAGGGTGTCAGATTCCCTGGAGCTGGAGTTAAAGATAATTGTGAGGGTATCCATATAGGTGCTGGGAACTGGACCAGGTCCTCTATAAGTGCAGCAAATGCTTTTAACTGATAAGCAATGTTTCCAGCTCTGCTCCTCCCATGCCAAGTTGTGCTTAATAGGCAAAATCCTAAGTGACGTACAGAGTTCTCTGGAAGGCATGTGCCATACTTGTTTTTATGACTGGGCTTCAGGATGCCCGAAAAACCGAGGGTCTATCTTTGAATTAATATAAGGCCAAAAAGTAATATTGAATCAAAAATTAAGATGAGACTTGGTAGCCTCAAGGCCCCAGAAGATGAGACATTTGGCACCCCCAAGGCCCCAGAAGCTGTTCTCTCATGCATTTGCAGCTTCTGCAAAGGGTGGCATACATCTATACTGTGGCCCTTGGGTGTGATGACCTGCTTTCTCGGCAAGCTGTTCCTTCGGGTTTTGTTTTATTGTTGTTGTTTTCCTCAATGTCAGCAATGTCTTGTTTCTGTCATTAAATGGTAGATGCCTTAGCCAGATTTGACAATATGAGCGAGCATACTTCCAGTATGTGCTCAGGGACTTACCAGATGTCCCTGTCATGTAGACAAAGATACACACAGGATAGGAATAAGTTTTCTTTTCTTTTTTTTCTGCTGTACCTAGAAGCAAGTGAAATGGGCACTAAGGAATTGTGTGAATGTTAACCTTTCAAGTATAATCATTCCTGATGAAGCATGGAGGAGCTGTGTTTATGTAATTATGCATGTACGTGTTCACGTGTGTACAGAGGTTACGTGGAGACGGGAGATCAGTGTGGAGTGTTTCCCTCAGTTGTTCTCCACCTTAATTGTTTTTAGTCAGGGTCTCTGAACTCAGGCACTAGCTTGCTAGCGAGCCCTGGGGATCCTGCCGTGTCTGACCCTCTGAGGGCCTCTGTCCCCTCCCCTCCCCTGTGCTGTGGTTACATGTGTGCACTGCCACATCCGCCTTGTGTGTGGATCTGCACTCAGTTTAGCGCTCAACAGGAAATAGCAAGCATGTTATTTCCTGAGCCATCTTCTCACCTGCGACCCTTTGGTCCTTAGTTGTCTCCATCCTACATAAAAAAAATGTCTACAGTTATCATATCATTAATAGTTCAAAAGACAGATTTATGAAATGGCTTGCAGAAATCATCTTGAAGAGGCAGGTAGAGCAGAGATTATTTAAATATAAGCAAAATGGTGTAATCCCATGTAGCACAAAATCTATCCTCTTGAAAAGATAAAAATCAAATTGTTCCCTCAAAGAATGCATTCGGGGAAGTACAAGAGGGTTCCCCAAGTTGCCCATCTGACTACAGCAAACATCCAAATGACTAGAATGCATCTCTTAACAGAAAGAGGCAGAGTGGATGTATAGATTCCGTTTTCCCTCTTGGAACAAAGCACCCACTCTCTTGGACTGTGCTTCCTTGAAGAGATTGTTCAATCCTGAGCATGTAAGCATCAAATCTAGTGTTGTGATCATTTGAGTTTGATTGATTGCTTTTATTTCCCAGGAAGCATGACCACTTTAAAGGCTTGTTAAACATTCTTACACTAGACTGAAATAAAGCATTGAAACAAGAATTGTCTCTATGCCCTGTGTGAACACCGTCTTCATTAATTTCCCAGGTTGGCTTCCTTCCCTGAGCTCCAGAATGTGAATAATGATGTCACCAGCACATTGCTGGTCGCCCTTCTGGACTCCAGCTGGGCTTCCCCTACGCAAGCTATGCAATCTCCTCCAACCAGTCCTCTGGCGCAGAACAACATGCTGCAGAAACGACCATTGCCAAGAACTTGCTTGCAACGTAGAGACACACAGCGGCACTGATTGCTTTTCATTCAGTATCTTAAAGTGACCATTGCATCAAGAATTCTCATGCATGTGGCCTCAGAATAGGTGTCCAAATACCTAATAAAATTCACCATGCTAGGTTGTCTGGGGTCCCCTAATAGGAAATGCAGTGTCACTCCCAACATTGGCACATAGGATGTCCAGGGCTTCTGCCAGCTTCAGCAGCCCAGGCTTCCTCTATTTATGCTAGTGCTTCCTGGACATCCCTTGCTTCTTTGTAAGTGGCAGGGGAAGAAAGGAAAGGCATGTTTGCTGTAGCTGCTTGGTGTCAGTTTGGAGAATGTTCCTCTCTGTGGATAGGAGATCTGTGCCTGCATTACCTGCAGTGGAAGGCGGTGCACTTTGTTTTACTTCTTTATGAAACAGAAGTGCGCACAATTGATAAAATGACCGTAGTCCAGTTCTCATCCTTCAACCCAGCAAGCATCGGTTGACAAGCTGTCTTATTTCCCCTTCTCTTCATTACCAGTCCCCTCCAGGACATGCTATCTCACTGATAGAAAATACATGACATCATATACTTTATACACAACCCCCCTTAACAATATTCACCAAATAATCACCACCCAAAAGTCTAGCTGTCTCCTAACTTTTGAACTGTCAGGAAGTCCCGAATTAGTTTCACACCTCTTTGACTGATGATCTTGGGAGCTTTTAATTAATGCCTAATTTCTCCTTCGTGAAAGAAACCGGGTTGTGAGCTGGAGAGGTGGCTCCGTGGTCAAAACCAATGGCTGCTCTTCCAAAGGACCTGGGTTTAATTCCCAGCCCCCACATGGCATCTCACAACTATCTGTAACTCCAGTCCCAGAGGATCCAACACCCTCACATAGACATACACACAGGCAAAGCACCAATACACATAAAATAAATAAATATTAAAAAAAGAAAAGAAGCTGGGCTGTTTGTCCTATAAAACATCCACACCACATCTTCTGCTACTCTTTTCTGAGGCCATTTGACATCTTCCCACGCCGTCTTATTTCTACACATTGTCGGTGGGAGTCGGAGAGTTGGAGCCTGGTCTGAGACATGCCGAGTTCTGTGGCAAGGCTGCTCTGTGACTCTGCCAGGGCTGCCACAACAGAGCACTACAAGCTGGTGACCTAAACAGCGGCAAGGTAGATGTGTCTTTCCATGTGCCTTGCAGTTCTTCTGGACCTGTGTCCCAATGGCCCCTTCTTATAAAGAGGGCGCCCCATTTCCTTTTTTGTTGTAGTGTATGCTATTTTTGTCTTGTGATGCTAGAAGCTGAGCCTGCAGCTTCTTGCATGCTAGGCAAGGGCTTTATCACTGAGCAATGCTCCAACCCTAATTTCTCCCTAAAATCCCATCATTAGAGTTAGCCCTCATTAGAAGTTGGGTAGATGGCTCCACAGGTTAAGTGCTTGCTGTGCACACATGCACATAAAAGCTGGACGTGATGGCATCTGTTTGCAATCCTGGTGCTAGAAGGGGAGGGTGGAGACAGAGATCCCAGCTCACCCCGCCAAAACTGATGTAGGATGTCCTGTATATGTGTTCTTATTGGTTAATGACTAAAGCTGCTTTGGCCTATGGCAGGGCAGAATATAGCCAGGCTGGAAGAGATATAGAGAGTAGGTGGAGTCAAGGAGATGCCATGTAGCAGCCGAAGGAGAAAGGCACCGGAACCTTACCAGTAGGTCACAGCCTTGTGGTAATACACAGATTAATAGAAATGGGTTAATTGAACATGTAAGAGGTAGCTAAGAATACGCCTAAGCTATTAACGAAACTGTTGTAATTAATATAGTTTCTGTGTAATTATTTGAGTCTGGGCAACCGGGAAACCAGTGTGCAATCTCCGCTTACAACTTATGACTGGGTACCATGTAATTTCTTCTTCTCTGCATTTTGATTAGTTGTGAGTTTTCTGTTATGATTACTTTCATAGAGAATTTACTTTTATGAGTGGCAAGAACTACACTTATCTGGTGGTATAAAGATTAATATTTTTAATATTAAGGAAGGCACTAGTTAGTTCCCAGCTGCTTAACCCCGATAGAACCACACAGATACTRTATTAATTAAATCACTGCTTGACCCATTAGCTTTAGCTTCTTATTGGCTAATTCTTGCATCTGAATTTAACCCATTTCTAGTAATCTGTGTATTGCCACGTGGCTGTGGCTTACCGGGTAAAGTTCCATCTGGCTCCAGTGGGGCTACATGACTTCTCTCTGACTCCGCCCTGCTATAGGCCCAAAGCAGTTCCTTTATTAACCAATGGTAATCACAGCATACANCATTTCTAGTAATCTGTGTATTGCCACGTGGCTGTGGCTTACCGGGTAAAGTTCCATCTGGCTCCAGTGGGGCTACATGACTTCTCTCTGACTCCGCCCTGCTATAGGCCCAAAGCAGTTCCTTTATTAACCAATGGTAATCACAGCATACAGAGGGGAAATCCCACATCAATTTTACAGTCTAGTTAGGGATTCTGCTACCTTAGTAAAGAGCTTGGTAAAGTGGCAGCTGTAGATTCTTCTTCAGTATCATACCCTCATTAGCACCATGTAGTTTGCTAGATTTCCAATACCAGGCATAGTTTCCTTGTTGCACGGGCCATAAAACCAGTTAGATGATGGCTACTCCAAGGTATTCATGTCATTGTTGTCCTCTGAGAGTCACTGGGCTTTACTGATGGTGGTTGTGGTCCATTGCTGTGGGACAATGCTCTTGTACTCTGTAAAGATTTGTCACTCATATTGGTTTACTAAAGTGCTGATTGGCCAGTAGCCAGGCAGGATGCATAGGCAGGGCAACCAGGCTAGACTTCTGGGGAGAGGAAAGGTTCAGTCTGTAGCTGCCAGCCAGATGCAGAGGAAGCAAGATGAGAATGCCTCTCTGATAAAAGGTACCAAGCCATGTGGCTAACATAGACAAGAATTATAGATTGATTTAAGATGTAAACATCAGTTAATAAGAAGTCTGAGTTAATAGACCAAGCAGTGTTGGAATTTTAGTTTCTGTGTGATTATTCAGGTCTGGGTGGCTGGGAAATGAACAAGCAGCCCCCACTTACACAAAACAGTTCAGGTTTCATCAAAGGCTGTCTGTCATCAACCTCTGCCCATCCCCTAAGGGGAGAGAGAGGGGAGGGGAGAGACTGGGGATGGAGAGAAAGACACACACATACAGAGAGAGCACAGGAGAGGAGGAGTAGAGGGGGATAACTTTTTAAAGTCCCACCAATAGAGTGGAGTTAGTTAGGACTCTCAATGACATTTGAATTGAATGTCTACCTCCATAGACAGTCATATTCTAATGTACTAAAGTAATCTCTTTACTGTATAAATCTGGAGAGCAGGGAGGAGTTCAGTAATCGTGCACATGCTTAGCCTGCACAAGCACCATCAGAGTCATTAAATCTAGAGAGGGACTCCCTTCACAAGGCACAAACCATAGTAAGGCACACATATGGTCCACTCACCCTGCTTGCCATGGTCCTGGCAGCCTCTGAGCACCAGCGCTTACATGCAGAAACCTTTTAGGCTTTGCAAGGTAGTGGTGGGGCTTCATTTCTTTGTTCCTTTGTCATTCATTGGCTGGAGAGACCAGGTTTCACAAGGTAGCCCCATGACCTCTAAAAAGGTACACCCACATCTATTTTTTTTTTAAAAAAAAGCAACAAAAACTCTCTCAAGTCCCAAGGGAATGGAGGAGACATACTTGAAGAGATTTTTATGGACCAGGGATAAAGCAGTTGCCTAGCAACCAGGAGGCCTTGGGTTCCATCCCCAACACCATAATAAATGAAACCGTATAGAGGCTCCTTTGGAGCACTCCAACAAGCCAACTTTTAAAATGGTAAATAAGGGGAAATAAGAATGAATTCCACTTTTGCAATAAAACACACTACTATCTAACCACACAGAAATGCAAGGTGACTTTTCAAAAGGAAACCTAAAGCAATGGTCTCTCCTTCCACCTTTAGGCGGGCGTGGAGCACACACTCGGGTAGTGACGCTTACACGGCTGTCACCCTTACCTGTGGTACCACCTCACTAGCTCTACAGTGGGTTTCCACAGTTTTCTTGCTGTCTGTCAGGTCTTTCTGTGTGGCCCGTTGAGATGCTTCAGGATCATCTTTTTTTGTTTCCTTCTACAGAGTCATAGTCAGCCACTTCTCCAGGATGCGCCAATTCTTTTTGGTGTGAAGATATTTAAAGAATCTATGTACTAAGCTGGGTGGAGGGTGACTGCTTGTTATCTCAGCACTCATGAGATTGAGGTGAGTCTAGGGGACCATAGTGAGTTCAAGGCTAGCCTGAGCTAGTAGTGCATCCAGTTCCCCAAACAAACTGAAAATGTCTGAGTTCCAAGGGAGCTCACAGCTACTGAATTGGCCCCCTATGTCTAGGTCTCTATAGTGAAGAGAATGTGGGGGGAATATAAGCATACACAATCCACATAGTAGTAGTAGTGTGTGTGCATGCATGAATGCACAGTCCTGTGCATATATGGTGAGCAATGTTTTAATAAAATTCAGGGATTTTCATCTTTTTCCAGCTGTAATGCTCCCCTCCTCCAAGAATCCTGGTACTCTTTCAAAACAGGAATGCCCGAATGAGAATCTCACATGGTTGTTCATCGGCCCTAACCCATGATACATCCACAACAGGATAAGAGTAAAAATACCATGATTTCCAGCGAGCTTTGTGATGCTCTTTTTGTTCTAATAGTACAACCCAATAGAGATGATAAAACCATCTGTAAGTCCAGACCAGATGTCCCAGTGCCCTTATAGTGCTGAAAATCCCTTGGAGGGATGAGGAGTGCTTACTTAGAGCACACAAGGCCTTGGGTTGATCCCCAGCACTGAAAAAGCAATCCCTTGGAATAATTCTTGTCCTTGGCTTAAATAATGAACTGGAAATACCTTAGGTTTTTAAAAAAAAATTATGTTTAAAATGACTTATTTTGGTATAAGGAATGATCTAACCATGGCCGCAAGCCATGCGGACTTCCTGTTTTTGTTCTTGATGTTGTCATGACCATATGTGTTGAGGTGGGACTGAGGGGGAGGCACCACCTCGGCAGAGTCTTACTGAACAGCTGCAAAGAGCAACTTAGCTTCTGGTAGAAATGTCTCCAAGGCCTCAGCTCTGCTGGGTAAAGAAGACATTTGTTCTGCCACCCACCATGTAATCCATCCTTGAATTTTAATGAGTTAGCCTTTGGGCTGTGAAACAGAAAACAACCCCCCCACCTACATCCACCCTGCCGGGCTTCGCGTGCTGCCTCTGAGACTAGAGATGTCCTGGTTTTATTGTCAAATACATGATAATTGTGCTCAAAGGGAGTTTGTCTGAACATGCAAATCGCCCATATAAATAGCAGCCCTTTGGACTTTAAATCCAGCTGCTCCCAAGCTGACCCTACCTATCCTTCAATTCTGGGAGATGTGTCTAGACTCCCTGGTTCCTGCCAAAAGTTAAACTTTCAGATGTGAGCTTCCACTGTCTTTCAAAGTCCTGCTGTAAGTGATACTGAACTGTTAGGTTGTTACTATCTGAACCAGCACCAAGTACACTATCTGCCCACAAATACCGGTTGCTTCAAATATCTGTATTGCTGCACGCTGTTCATCATCTGCGTCTGCTCCCCTGCCCCTAACCGGTCCCCTGCTATGTAATCTCTTCAAGGCACAGATGCATCACCTTCCCTTGGTTCTCTGTGTGTTCGTACTCGGGATGGAATAAAAAAAAGCACAAGTGATGCGGGACAAAACTGAATCTGGATGATAGCAGATGAGCACACGATGCTGCTGAGAATCATGCATGCACAAGAGCCAGCATCTACAGACAAGGTGCTGAGTGGCATACAAACTCCCACCATAATTCTACAGTCTCGCTTTCGCCTCCTCAGACTCTGTAAACATTTGTGTATATGTTTTATTGTTTTATTCATCTCACATTGAAAGCGGTTCACTGTTTAGGCCAGCTGGAGCTTTGTGGACTATGTCCTACGAGGAGTAACTGTAATATTATGTTTACTAAAAGATTATACCCCATGGCTCCTGGTTCAGGTTTTCATGGGTTCTCCATCAAGGTAGCTTATCTTTTCTTAGAGCAAGTGGAAAACCTTGTTCATGTGAACACAGGGCCTCTGGCCTCTGGCCTCCAGCCTCCCTCCAGCCTCTGATCTCTGCCCTCCAGCCTCTCTCCAGCTTCTGGCCTCTGCCCTCCAGCCTCTCTCCAGCCTCTGGCCTCTGCCCTCCAGCCTCCCTCCAGCCTCTGGTCTCTGGCCTCCAGCAGTCCTTTGGGAGAAGACAGAAGAATGGGCCTCTGGCTGGTCACACACTCTTTAGTAGCTATCTCAGACTTGCCTTGAATTCTCAAGACCCCTCCTTCCTCCAGACAGCCAATTCTCTGGCATTAGTCCCCGATAGGACAGAGTCTTGAGACATTTACTGTTGTATTGTACTCTTATTATTAAAAGCACATTAAATTGGGGCAACACCAAGCCCCCCTCCCTTCCATTAAGTCTGAGCATGGCATCCCACCATAGGGAATGGGTTCCAACAGGCTAGCTCATGCATGAGGCATAGATCCTGGTCCTACTGCCGGATGCCTCACAGATAGTCCAAGCTTCACCACCGTCTCCCACATATGGAGGGCCTGGTTCGGGCCTGTGGAGGCTCCACAGCTGTCAGTCTAGAGTTCATGAGTTTCCACGAGCTTGGTTCAGCTGTCTCTGTGGATTTCCCCATCATGATCTTGACCTCTCTTGCTCATATAATGCCTTGTCCCTCTCTTCAATTGGATTCCCCGAGCTCACCTGGTGCTTGGTTGTTGATCTCTACATCTGGTTCTGTCAGTTATTGGATGAAGACTCTATGATGCTAGTTGGGGTATTCCCCAATCTGATTACAGGGGAAGGACATTTTGGGCTTGCTCTCTACTATTGCTAGGAGTCTTAACTGGGGTCATCCTTGTGGATTCTTAGGAATTTCCCTAGCACTAGGCAGGTTTCTCTCTACCCCATAATGGCTCTCTTTACCAAGATCTCTCTTTGATTTTTCTCCTACTCCATCCCTCTCCCTGCTCGACCATCCCATTCCCTCCTGTTCTCATCTCCCATCTCTTCCCCTTTACTGCCCCCTTGGCCCCCAGTTTACCCGTGAGGTCTTATCTAATTCCCCTTCCCTGGGTGATCCATGTGTCCCTCTTAGGGTCCTCCTTGTTACCTAGCTTCTCTGGAGCTGTGGATTGTAGTCTGGTTATCCTTTGCTTTACATCTAATGTCTACTTATGAGTGAGTACCTACTGTGTTTGTCTTTCTGAGTCTGGGTTGCCTAACTCAGGATGTTTTTTCCTAGTTCCATCCATTTGTCTGCAAATATCATGAAGTCATTATTTTTTACAGCTGAGTAGTAGTTAATTGTGTAAATTACCACATTTTCTTTATCCATTCTTCCCATGGGAGCCCTCACCTACTGGGAGGTGTTTGGGTTGGGGGGAGGTGAGGGGGGAGGAAGGGGTGGGCGAGAACTGTGGATGAAATGTAAAATGAAATAAATAAATTTAAAAAATTTAACAACATAGAAGTAAAAAAATATTAAAAGCATGAGTTTTCTGTTATATCTATTTTACCACCACTTAAAACAAAACAGAACCACACATTTACAAATATATACACAGAAAACTTCCTAGAGAACACCAAGGCATCAGACCTAAGGGCCACCAATCCCCACCTCACACACACACTCGCACACTGGCTCCTTTCAGTCTGAGGACGAGGGCACTTTCTGCTCTCCAAGGCCACCTTCACCTGTGTTCTTGAGTCTGCAAATGTGTCCCCTGCCTGAAGCGCCACTCCACAGCCTTCGTTCTCTCTCAAATCACCTCACACCCCAGGCAGCTGTGGTCCTTTCAGCTGCTTGCATGCTCTTCCCTCTCTCATCCAGTTTTCAAAATCAGTGTGTGTGCGTGTGCGCCTGTGCGCACGTGTGTGTGTGCATATGTGCATGTGTGTGCATGTGTGCGTGTGTGTGCATGCATGTGTGTATGCACATGTGCGCACGTGTGTGCGTACGTGTGCATTGCGTGTGTGCCTGTGCATGTGTGTGCATGTGTGTGTTTTCCACTTACCTGCCACCCCCTTTATGTTTCTGCCCCCTAAATTTCCTCCTTTCCTCACATTGTTCTCTCCTTGCTTAGAACATTTTCAGCTTCCTTTCTCCCTTCTTCAGCAGATGCTGTTCCGTTCATAGTTTATATTACTTTCAATGACAGTCTTCCTGATTTCTCTGTTTTTCTTTCTTTTTTTTTATTTCTCTTTTTTGTAACCAGTTTCCTACACACATGCTTTCTTTACCTCTGATCTTATCACATATTTTCAATGTGACTCAACCCGGCAAGCACAGAGCTTCACACCAGCGGGACACACTAGAGAGGCTTCACACACCAGCAGGACACACTAGAGAGGCTTCACACACCAGYGGGACACACTAGAGAGGCTTCACACACCAGCGGGACACACTAGAGAGGCTTCACACCAGCGGGACACACTAGAGAAGCTTCAGAAGCCTTCAAGCTCATCATCTCATCCTCCAGTCGAGCGGCTCCTGTGCCCGGCCTGAGCTGGCACAACTGTCTCGAAAAACCAAAACCAACCAAACAAAATTGAGTAGACGATCAGAAAATGTAAACCTGGATACCCTGCCCTAGCCAGCTTTAACTGTCAGCTCATTCCAGGCTCACCTGAAAAAGGGGTCTCAATTGAGGGGCTGCTCAGACAAGACTGGCCTGTGGAATGTCTGTAGAAGATTGTCCTAATTGTTAATGATTCAGGAGCTTTCTTAGACAATCCAGGGCATGAGTGAGTGAGCCAGCAAGGAATATTCCCCCATGGTCTCTGCTTCAGGTTCTCGAGGTGGCTTTCTGCCTTGATTTCCCCTAATGATACCAGGGACTATAAGCCAAATGACTCCTTTTCCTTCCCCAAATTGCTTTTGATCAGTGCTTATAGCAGCGACAGAAACTAGAATCCACCCACACCGAACCTTCTTTTTTTCCTTTTTCCTTTTGCTTTTTCTGAGCTCTTTTCTGTCCTAATCTGTTTGGCTGGGACTAACACTTCAGTGCAGCTGCTTATTTATTGCACTCCTTGCTTTGATGGCCATGGACCATTTTGTAAGGTCCTGCATCTCCTCCCTGGGCAGTCGTGCAATGCCCGAGTGCAGCAGTTCTGGTGTCTGGGATGCGGCAGGAGGCAGAGGGCAGGCCAGGGAACAGACAGTCCCTCTTTCTTAGCCTCTACAACAGACAGGTTTAACTCCCACTGTCTGCGCTACCAGGAATTGGCAGGAAAGGCCATGTTCTGAAATGAACTGGATTTTTCCTCATTTGGGTGACCATTAATAGACTTGTAAGTTTTCTTAAGAGTAACATAGCCTTTTTCCTTAGTTAGCTGCCTTTATTTTTCACGGGTAGCTCTTCAAAGCCAGTTGCATCTTGTCCTTTTGCTCTAGTGATGAGGACATTCATTCATTCAGCAAACACACACATCCATCCTGCATTGGTTTCTCATGGCCTGCCCTTGGATTGTAATTAAATCATCAGTTACGTCTCTGACTGATCCTGCACTGTGAAATATGGGATGGTGGAAGCTATGGCTGTCTCCTGAGTCCCTGGGTCTAGCAAGTGCCTGGTGCCATACTTAGCACATGGCTTTTTTTTTTTATTCTAAACGTTTTTTAAAATTGTTATTGCATTTAAGTGTGCGCGTATGTGCGTATGTATGTGTGTGTGTGTAAAATATGTGTGTGAAAATACATGATCCAGCTCATGTGTGGAGATCAGAGAAGAGCAACACCAGGAGATGGTTCCCTCCTTCTGCTCTGTGGGTCCCAGAAATTGAAGCCAATGCCTGAGGGTTGGTTGCAAGCACCGTTTCTCACTGATCCATCCCCTTGGCTCCTTGGCCAATTTTTGAATGTATGATCCACACCAACAAGGACTTCCGTCCACAGGAGACTGGGATGAGCCCGCTACCAGATGAGCTTCTAGGGAAATCTTTCCCCAGCACTTCCCTGGACAGAAGCAAGAATGGGAGAAGGGGGCACAGAAGAACAGGGAGAAAGGTTTTAGGTGAGAGAGACCCAAAGAGCCAGCATAAGAATGGATAATGATGTCCTCAAAACAACTGCCAAACTTATTTTTAGGAAATTAGCATTCTGTCAAAGTGCCTTCTAGATATCTGCATTGATACCCACTGTTCGGTGAAGCCTCTTTTAGCAGGAGACAGCAGTCAAGGAAGAGATGCAGAGCTGGTCACAGTGCTGAGAGAAAGAGACCCAGAGCTCAGCCCTGAAAAGGAAATCTAAATCCTACATTAACCCCTCCACCACCACTCAGGCTCAGGGTACATCTCAGAAAGAATGGACCAGCCGCAGGATGGGAAAGTGTTGGGTACTGTCTTCTGTGACTGGTCATCAGGAACTCATGGATGCTGTGGTTACTTACACAGGGAAAGCCAGTCAAAATCCCAGCCCTGATGGGTGGATGAGCTCCAAGCCCCACCCCTCACTGAGGAGCTACTGGTGTGTGTGGGGGGGATGGGGGACAGCTGCTGGGGGAGGGAAAAATCATTCCTTTTTGAGGGTGCTCCCACTAGTAGGTTTCCCATGCTGCATTGGATGGTCCCACACACATGCACATATGGGCAGCCCCGAACTTCATGGGTTATTAAGAAAAAAGAAAAAAGACAAAGTTGAGAAGGGATGTGTTGGCAAGGCTATAGGAAGAACTGGAGGGTAAAAATTCAGAGTCAGTAGGATATTTCATTGTATACATGTATGTAATTCTCAGAAGCAGAGAGAAAAATTTTTAAAGGAAAAAGGAAATAAGTTGTTGTATAAGAAATGACAGAATTTTGCTACTTTGTTTCTGAAAATCTCCTCAATACTCCAGACACTGACAGTCTTAAAAATATTAAAAATAGAAAGCTGTCAAAATTCATGGATGTTTTGAAGAAAATAACTCCATGAAACAAGCTCACATTTATCTCCCAGTACATTTTTAAATAGTGGCTGTCATTAAGTCTGATAGCTTCACAGCTGGTTTTGGCAGGGTTTCTTCAGAATAACAGGCGCTGTCCTAATGGCACCCAGCTAATGCTAAATAAGGAATACCATACACCTGTCTGAAGAAATAGAAAGCCTTCCTTCTTCAGGCCCGAGAATGTTTCCTTGGCACCAAAAGTCCTGGTTTGAGCTGGAAATTTTCTTCAATTTAGGAGTTCCAATGAATACAGTTCTATTGCTCTTTTCCCTATACTGATTATTATTTTTGTCAAGCACAATATTTGTACATGCACTTAAAATGGTCCTTTTAATCATTTTTTACAAAGAAATACAGAATGCCTCTAAGTCACACTAAAACACCCCCTCCTTTCTCTACTACTCTTCCCAGCATTCTTACCCCCAAAGCAGCTATGAGCCCCTTGTCTGTAGGACCCCACTTTGCCTGCGCTGTCTGCACGGATGCTTCTCCAGGTCCTGGGCTGGCTGCGTTCCAGGTTCTTTCCACCTAGCACCATCTGAGTAAACACTTTGGCTGCCATGTTTGTTGGTACCTTGTCTCCCAGCTTCTTTGTCCTTGTTTTATTGTTGGCTATATAATACTGTCCCCTCACTTTCCGAGAGAAATGCTTGATGGTATAGCCTTTAGTTTTACGATTTTGAAAATACCCATTTTTTTCTCTCCTCACATGATCGCTGGCTGAACATAGAATTCTACGTGGCAGGCCTTGTCTACTTCTGGGGGCCACACTGCAGCAGATGGGGCAGCTAAGGTGCTGCTAATGGCTCCTGGTCTCCTGGACATACCTGCTTCCCCCTGTTCTTCCTGAACTCTCTTCACCCTTACGAAGTTTCTCAGTGACACCTCAGCGCCATGCATTCGTTTTTAGTAACATTTGATGAATGCTTTCAATCTGGAAATCATTTCGTTCCCTTGTGGGACATTTTCTTGAATTACTGTTTTTCTCATTTCTGTTTCCCCCGGTCTCTTTCTGGACCTTTGATTCATCAAGTATCAGAAACTTTAATATCTATATGTTTTCCTCATTTCTCTTTCATATCTTGAAGTTTTTTGTTATTCCTTTTGGGGGAATCAACTCTGCTAGCCACATATTGTGAATTTTTTTATACTACATCTAATCTTTGTACTGATTGCTTTCATCTAATCCTGAGGAATTTAAAATAGCCTTCCCATGTCACGTGACAATTCCATACATGTACACAGTGTAGTCTGATCCCTCTTGTGCTTCCTCAAGACCCCCAAACATCTTCCCATCCATTTTCACACCTTACTCTTTTCTTTTGATTTGTAACTCACCAAATCCAACTCCTGCCGCCTGCTAAAATCTCGCGTTATCTTGTTGGCTTGCTCTTCTGTGGGTAACCATAGTTTTAGTGAGTTAATGGCTTCAACAGCCAGGTCATGTCCAGAAGAGAGCATTTCTCAGCACCACCCCCCACCCATCTTTCTGCTCTAACATTCTTTCCATTCCTTCTTCATTGAAACTACCTGACCCTTGCGGGAAGAGTTAAGAGGGATGTCCTCTGTAGGGCTAAGAGCAGCCAACAGCCTCGTGTTCCCCGTCCTTTGACCAGCTGTGAGTTGCCACATCAATTGCTGCCCACTACTGAAAGGAGTTCTCTGGCCAAGGTTGAGAGTGGTACTAATCTGTGGGCAATGATATTTAGAAGGCAGTTTGGTAACATGTCCATTTAGCAGCAGGTGTAGGTTTGCCCCACCTCAAGGCCTATGACCTCCTGGGCCTTGGTCTTAATAGCCAGGTTTACAGTACCAGATGTGAATTCCTTCCTATGGAATAGGACTCGAATTCAATAAGAAAGTGGGTGGTTACCCCATAAACTTCATGTCACAGTTGCACCAGTGTGTGCATGTCACCTACCAGGTCAGCAGGGTACTATGTAGCATATCCTCCTGGGTACACTTAGGACTTTTCTCCCCCATGGCCTGTGGAATACTTTGTAATACTACAAAAGCTAGCCAGCAGGCAGGAATGTTTGAGGTCAGTTTCAGCTTGATTTCTTTGTCTTGCAACAAATGTACTGTGTCTTCAGCAATAGAATCTTAGAGTCTAGCTACTTAGCAATGGTGGACAATGAAGAGCAAGGGCAATAGACTGTATTGTTTGGGGAAGCTTCTGGAGCCAGTATCCCACAGTGAGGACTTTAACAGATGCATTTTATTTATTATTTTAAAGCACTTCATTAACTGAGAAATAATATTAATAATAATAATAATAATAAATCGAGTGCCTGGTTTGTTAATCATAGTTCATCTGTTGTCCTAGAGATCCATTCATTGGCTTCCTCTTACACCCTCGAGATTGTTTTGGGTGTCAAATTTATGATCATATTACCCATTGAGTCCTTGATGTATAAAAAACTCTATCCTAAGTGCTATCTATACCTGTAACAATGCAATCTATACCATAACCCTGCGTAGGAGATTCTGCTACCATCACTTTAAAGACTGGGAAAGTGAGGCCTTAAATAGTGTGTCTAAACGTCACAGCCAGTAGGTGGTAGATACCAAAAACTGGTTAAGTGTAAGGGAAGTAACGAAAACCAGAAATGCTTCTATGTCTTACAGGGCGGGCAAACATGCAACAAAACTGAGCCCATCTCGGAAGCAGAGCAGACTCTTGTCTCCATGATGCCGATGGGCAAGCATGCAGTGCCGTGACACTGATCCAAATTATGCTTCTACCCACACTGCCGTGTCTGAGGCTGCTGATAGCTGCAAGGGTGCCTCGGCTGCGTTCTCTTTGCTCTCAGATTCCTCGCTCACTGCTGTCCCCCCTCCATGGTCTCAAGAACCTGCTGGAAGGCTCCCTGGCTTGGGTCAGTGTCTCCCATGCATTTGGCCCTTATGTGAGAAACCCTGCTCCCAAGGCTTAGACCTTCTCTCTGCTGTCTAATCTTGGGGTTCTTAGATCTGGCTGCTCAACATAGGCAGTAAGGAAGATTAAAAAAAAACACCCAAGCCCAGATAACAGCCTAAATCAGTGGGATCAGCCAACTTAGACTGAAATATTAGTTTGGTGATTCAGTTTCTTTACTAGGAATCTTCTGGTAACATGAACTATGTTTTATGGAATTATGGTATGTATGTGCTCACTGGCTCTTCTCTTCATTGTCAACAGTCTACCTTCTTGAAAAGCTTAGCTGAGTTCCAGCCCTCTCTAACCACTCTTAATTTCGCCTTGTCTGGAGACCCAAGGTGGGTCTGTACAAGTGAAATGTCTCCTAGTTGATCTTGTCACGACTGTTCCTGTCACCTCCCACCCGTTTCCCACACAGCATTCCACCTTTCTAAGAGGGACCTTGGCAAAAAGATACGGATCATGTTCCTGCTGACTTAACCCTTCCCAGTGAGCTCACACTGTTTGCAGATTAAAATCCCAATGCTCCAAACAGGTCCACATGTTTCCAGCAAGTCTTATCCCCTGCCTTCCCATTCACCTGGGACTTCCTGGGATCCAGGCATAGATTCTAGTTGAATATGCTTTTCCTGCCTGGTTCAAGTAGCTTCCGGTGTCAGGATGAGGGCATATTCACCCTTTCAACATCACCTTGATAGTAGACTAAATTCATAATTGTCCATTATTAATGAGGGGAGATAAGTTGTAACAGGGTAAGTACACCTTCAATCCCAGCACTCCGGAGGCAGAGGCAGGTGGATCTCTGTGAGTTCAAGGTTAATCTGTTCTACAGAGTGAGTTCCAGGACAAGCCAGGACTGTTTCACAAACCCTGTCTTGCAAAACAAAAACAAACAAACAAAACAACCAACAACAAAAAAGAAACATTCCTGGGAACCAGCATGGACATTCTGTAAAGCAGTATCCGTTTGTTTCCGCAGAGACCCTTCAACTCTTTGATCCTTAGCCTAGATTCTTTCAAGTTTTAAAAATTTATTGATTGTACATCCTGAATGCAGTCTCCCCTCCCTCCTTTCCTCCCATCCCTTCCTCCCACCTCCTTTCTGCCCCCCCAAATATTCACTCAGAAAGGGGCAGACCTCCCATGGTCATCAGCAAAGTATGACATATCAAGCTGCCATAAAACCCAGCACCTCCCCCCCTGTATTCAAGACAATCCAGCACGAGGAATAAGTTCCCAAGAGCCAGTCAAAGCACCAGGGACAGCCCTGCTCCCATTGCCAGGAGTTGCCCAAATAGACCAAGTTACACATTTGTCACATATATGCAGAGGGCCTAAGTCAGTCCATGCAAGCTCCCGGGTTGTTGGCTCAGACTCTCTGAGTTCTCATGTGGCAGGCTGGTTATTCCTGTGGGTTCATGTGATGTCCCCAATGCCCCTGGCTCCTACAATCCCTCTTCCCTCTCCTCAGCAGGACTCCCTGAGCTTGGCTCAGTGTTTGGCTGTGGGTCTCTGACTCTGCCTCCATCAGTCACTGGATGAAGGCTCTCTAATAATGACTACTGGGAAGGTCACCAATCTGATTACAGGAGATGGCCAGTTCAGGCTGCGCATCCCCTGCTGCTAAGAGTCTTAGCTGGGGTCATCCTTGGAGACTTGTGGGGGTTTTCCTTGCATCAGGCTTCCTACCCAACCCATAAAGCCCCCATTTCCAGTCATCTCCCTCAGCATTCTCCCCCTCTACCCTTCAGTTGAGGGGCATCTAGGTTGTTTCCAGGTTCTTGCCATTATGAATAATGCTTCTATGACCCTAGTTGATCAAGTGTCCTTGTGGTATGATTGAGCATCTTTTGGGTATGTGCCCAAGGGTGGTATCGCTAGGTCTTGAAGTAGATGGATTCCCAATTTTTTGAGAAACCTCCCTATTAATTTCCAAAGTGGCTGTACAAAATTGCATTCCCACTAGCCATTGAGGAGGATTTCCCTTGTTCCACATCCTCTCCAACATAAGCTATCATTTGTGTTTTTGATATTAGCCATTCTGATAGTGTAAGATGAAATCTCAGGGTTGTTTTGATTTGCATTTCCATGATGGCTAAGGATGATGAACATTTCTTTAAGTGTTTTGAGATTCTTCTCTTGAGAATTCTCTGTTTAGATCTGTACCCCATTTTTAAAATGGATTATTTATTTTTTTGTTGTCTAGTTTCTTGAGTTCTTTATGTATTCTAGAGATCAGCCTTCTGTTGGTATGGGATTGATGAAAATCTTTTCCCATCCTGTAGGCTGCTGTTTTGTCTACTGATGGTGTCCTTTGCCTTACAGAGGCTTTTCAGTTTCACGAGGTCCTATTTATGAATTGTGGATCCCAGTGTCTGCACTACCAGTACTTAAGGAAGTTGTCTCCTGTGCCAGTGCATTCAATAGCCCAGGTTCCTGCCCAAAGGTCCTCGGAAATACTTTTGGTATCACAAACTGGAATTATAATGGTTTTTGAAACAGGCTCTCCTTGTCACCCAAACTGGCTCCAAACTAGCTTCATAGCTCAGAGTGACCTTGACTTTCCAAACATCCTCCCACTTCTCGGATGCTAGCATAACAGACATGCCCTGCCATACCTGGTGACTTTTTCTACTCCTAGTCCCCATGACACTCAGCAGATAGCTCAAGTTGAGAAACTTGCCGTGGTCTGGGACTGGAATGATGACTCAGTGGTTAAGAGCACTGGCTGCTCTTCCAGAGGACCCAGGTTCAATTCCCAGCACTCACATGGCAGCTCACAGCTTACAGTAACTCCAGTTCTGTATCAGATGCCCTGTTTGGCCTCATCATATACCAGGCATTGCACATGGTGCACAGACATACATGTAGGCAAATCACCCATACGCATAAAAGAAAAATTAAGGTTAAAAGTGTTTTAACAAAAAAGTATGCTTGTTAACCAGTAACAGACATACACACAACACCAAAAAAAGCATGAATGTTGCCTTTTTTAAAAAAGTCATATAGTTCTTTTAATGCCCCCCCATCCTCTAAAATACAAGTTACAAGGAAAGATGCACTAAGCCTGGCTCTCTCGCTCTTGTGATTATGGACTCTAGCCAGACTCTCAACTGGAGAAGTACTGAATTTGGGTACTGCTGCTGCCCTAAGAAACAAAGCACGGAAACTGGCTGGGAGGCTGAACCCTACCTTACCCAGAAAGGAGAAACCCTCAATCCAGCTGAAAACACAGGGATTGGACTCCTCTGCACCCATCTGAGTTTAGTACCCTAACCAAAGCATCCTGACAGCTCAAGAGTGAGGTAGAAAACTTTCTAAGCATGTGTGTTTTGCATCACAAGACAGATGTGTCCTTCCAAGGTACTTGTGTCTGACTTGTTAGAATCAGGACCTCCTCTAGAGCTCATAGAAGAATCTAGAAACTCCCAACATTTAAGAAATTTCAACTTCTTTTCTGGTTATGGTTCTATTTATTAATTTGTACTTGTTATCGGTTAAGTGAGTATTCCCCTAAGGCTCATAAGTTAAAGATTTGGTCCCCAGTCTGTGAGGTGGCT
>LOJH01013353.1:0-24874 GCA_001685095.1 Ellobius talpinus
CCCGGGTGCCCGCTTGGGGACCCCGCCAGGATCCTGCTCCCGGAGGCATGAAGCCGAGGGAACGCGAGTAGGTCGCTTAATGTACTCGAGCAGTAGAGCTGTTCCCTCCTAGCCTGGCCGCCTGGGAAAAAGAGCACAGACCCGAGGGAAGCAGCTAGACTAGAGGGACCCTGCCACCCTCCAAGAGTGGAATGCGAGTCCCTGAGGGGTGAGGCCAGGAGTGCAACTTACTTCAGATACAGAACTCAGGTCTTTTCGACCGTTCGGTCCATCCCTTCCCATGCCTCCTCCACCCCTCGAACGATGTCTCTCCCTCTTTTAAAAGAATATATTTTGCTATAAATGAGATAGTTCCCGATTGCGATGACCTCCCCGGCTCTGGATAGTAAGTCCAAACTTGCTTCTCTTCTGTTGTGTCTCCAAAGACTTGCACAAACCCAGGGCAGCCCAGGACTCTGTCAAAAGCAAAAGAATGCTTAGGTATCCCCAGACTGGCTTCAACCTTTCTCTGTTTCCATTTGAAAGCAAGTTTCCTGGCTTGTAAGCCATTCTTTGTATCACTTCCCTTCCCAACACTTCCTACCAGACAGTTTGTAGGAGGTCTACATTCTCAGGACACCTGTGTAAGTGCTCAGGCAACTCTCTTAGAAAGAGGAACACACGGAATAGGATGCCTGACTTCACCAGTGGGAACTCCATCCTCATCCCCCAGGAGGTGCTCTGAGATTCAGGCCTGTATCTCTAAAGACAGCAGAGTCGCCTGGGACCTGAGGTCCTTGCCTGCTACTAGGAAAACTTGGCTGGAGGCAGATCTGTAGAAACCAGGCACAGATGTGGCCTCTGCATAGACCTATGGGCACTACAGGTCAAGAGTCACCTAAGCCAATGGCATTTGCAGAGGTCCCTCACAGATTCTCAAAGAGTGGAACATTTTTTTAAAGTTTTCCACTTAACAGACAGATGGTCTTAAAACACACACACACATGTAAGGTCTGTGTGGTACAGCTAGTCCCACACTGGCTTCGTTTATGGATTCACAGAGAAATCTACTCCCCATCGGATAGAGGAAGCACCTGTCAGTTTTAGAGATACACAGAGCCCATTTTTCTTGTAACAAGGGTCCTTCCTTTGCTGCATACTGAACTTCCAAGGCAAAAGTCAAAGGTGCTCTGCCAAGGTGATAAGAGGGCCAAGTGGGCTGTCCAGGCCTGGGCCCCTCTTTCATCAATGAATCCTACTCAAGGGAGTATTTAAGATCTAGTGCTACCCAGCCTGCCTGGTCACACTAGACAGGCCATCCTGGAAAAAAAGTTACAGAGAATGCCCCACCTAGGTGTGCCTAACCACAGCAGCTCCCCACACACACACACCATGGCAGGTTTGGAGGCTGGTGTCCCAGGGTGGGGCCATGGCAGGGCCTGCCTGTGCTGGGTCAGCAGGTGGGGTTGAACAAAGGAGCCGCTCCAGGTCCCACCCAGGAGAAGCAGGCCCAACCCTCTGTCTGTTTTGGTTTCAGTCAGTGGAGCCTGTGACTTAAGAGTCTTTTGTGTGTGTGTGTGTGTGTGTGTGTGTGTGTGTTTGATCACTGCTGTGACAGCCTTGTGAGGGATGCCACCGGGAAAGGCTGAGAAGCTTCCGGAAAACACAGTTCTACCCTAGCCCCCTTCCTCTCCCTACCTGCCCATATATGTATGGGTGTGAAGTTACTGTAGCATGGGATACCTACCAGTGGCCGCACATTTAAAAACAAAAGAATAATTGTCCTTCCCCAGCTGCTATCAATTGCCAAGCCCTCCTTGGGAGGGGATGGGCTGGGAGAGCACCTCCCCTACCTATTTTGGCTGAATTAACCTTGTATAGGGTTTGTGCAGGTAACCACAACTTGTATGAGTTCGTGAGTAAAATCGCTATGCCAAGGCCAGAAGTTTGCATTTTCCAGCCCCCTTCTTCATCATCTGGTTCTTACATTCTCTCCGATATTCCCTGAGCCAGGGAGGAGGTTACTGAGGAAGAGATCCCAATTAGGGATGAGTGCTTAATCTCTTATTCTTAGCACTTGGACCGGTTCAGCGTATTTCTTGTTTAAAAAACATCTTATATACCTCCATGCCAAAGAGGGCATCAGAACCCACTATAGATGGTTGTGAGCCATCATGTGGTTGCTGGGAATTGAACTCAGGACCTCTGGAAGAGCACTGTACATAACAAATAAGAGAGAGAGAGAGAGAGAGAGAGCGCAAGAAAGAGAAAATATCCAAAGAGGGACAGGATCTTTTAAAAATGAATCCTAGGATACTTTACCTTTTAAATCCATGTATACATTAATATTTTCTGTGTAATTTTTTGGTTTTGTTTTTGTTTTTTGAGACAAAGTCCCTCTAGAATAGCCCTAGCTACCCTGGAACTCTCTTTGTAGACCAGGTTGGCCTAGAACTCACACTTTGCTCTTGGTACATTTTCTTAAGACTCTGTGTGTGGAATTCTGGGCCCTGAGAAACCACTCAGTTGATTATAGTTAGCATGGGAGTAGTACAGAGAAATAGCCAGAAAGATGCAGCTCAGAAAGAGCCAAGAATCTAGGATTCGGCTTCTCTGGTTCTGGATAAGAGCATTTGAGTTGAAATGAGAAATTGGGAGATAAAAAAATACAATGATAACTAACCTTTAATGAGTGGCTATTTTGTGCCGGGCACTATTCTAAATACCCAGGACCCCAGACCCTGCAAAACGCCTTCAGTATTGTGGGTCCCCCCCACACACACTTCACCCCTTCTCTTCATTCCATTTAACATCACTTGTTGAAGAGCTGAAACTCTTCAGTCACATGTTCACGTGACAAGTCTATGAAATGTGACCAATGTCACACCCTCAGGATGCGTGAACACTGACCTTCAGGGGTCCAGTGAATGCCATGCAGTCATGTGACCCCCTTTCTTTCCTTGCTGGGTCTGAGCTGAGATGGGCAGCAGACACAGCAGGAGTGATTATTACCACAACCTTTCCAGGGCTCCTGGGAATGTCAGCTGGAGAGGGAACAGAAAATAATAAAAGTCCAGCCTCATCTCTTACTGATTGTGAAACCCGCCACGTGCACAAGGACAGCCAAGGATTGAGTTTCTTAAGATTTTTGATGTTGGTCAGAGTAGCAAAAAGTGCTTTGGGCTTACATCTCATGTCCTAGGCTCGCATGCAGAATTTTCAAGGTGGTACACGCTCTGTATCCTTGAGGAGACTTCAGAAAGATGAGGCAGCCCCCTCCTGAGGTGAGCAGCAAACCTGCATTGTCATGTCTTTCCATCTCTCTCACTCTTCGCAGACCCACCGGGGACCGGAGTGAATTTGCTTGGCTGGTTAAAGCCCAGCAACCAGGAACATCCTCTTCTTATTTTACTTGAATTCGGAGCAGCATGGAGACCTGGGCTGCCACCTCAGGATCTGCTCACAGTCCTGGCAACAAGAAGGTTCAAATGCCTTTCGGTGTTCTGTTTGTCATTTTTTGAGGTGCTGGCAGTCAAACCCCAAGGTTCTCACTGAGCTATGTCACTGGCTCCTGGTGTGCTGTTCCTCAACCCATTAGTGTGTTCTCGAACACTCTGATTTATGTTACTTCCAAAGGCCACCCAAACACACCATCCCCGTATGGAGGTAGAGGGAAGGACTGATTCCCATACTAGCATGGGGAAACTCCTTTGTGGAAAAAAAAACCCTCTATAAATTACCACTAATATTCCAGCCACACTCTTCTTCAGGAGCCTTCACAGCTGGTTCCTTCCACCATAGAGGCCTTCCCACCATGTTTTCTGCACAGCCCTGGAAGTTCATAAGTAGTCATTTTACAGAGTGCTGCTGCCTGGTTTGCAATTTGCTCTGAGAAGATGTAGACTCAGTTTTAACTTATTCCCCAATTCTGCTGAATACAAGGCAGACGCTTGTCCTTCTTGACTTTCTGTTGCTGTGTTAAACACCATGATCAAAAGCGACTTGGGGAGGAAATGGGTTTATTTCCGGTTACAGTTCCAGGTGACCGGAAGTCAAGGCAGGAACCTGGAGGCAGGAACTGAAGCAGAGACTATGGAGGAGTGCTACACACTGCCTTGCTCACATGGCTTGCTCAGTTTGCTTTCTTATACAGCCCAGGACCACCCACCCAGGGATGCACCACCCTACACCACCAGTGAGCTGGGCCCTCCCACTTTAATCCTTAAACAAAGACATGTCCTATAGACATACCTATAGGCCAATCTGACGGAGGCAATTCCTTATTGAGGGTCCCTCTGCCCTGCCCAGATATGTTTAGATTTGTGTCAAGTTGACCAAAATCACCTGGCACTGTATTCAAATGTTTGTGGAAAGAATCCCAGACTATGGTGTAACGCTATAGATTATTGGGCCAGGTGTTTGAAGCTTTTCATTCACAGAGGGAGAGGGGCAGCTACTGGATTGCTATTCTAAAATGTCTAGAGTCATTCTTAGTCCCAAGATCCCTGGCCCATTGTACACACTCAACTAATGACTGTGGCAAGGCCTTTCCAGAACAGATGTCCATATTGATGGTGACTGCTCATGTCAGAAAGGCTCCCAAAGCTGCGGTGCATCCTTCTGTCCTGCAACCGCAGCTTTGATCTCGATGTGCCAATGCTTGATGCAGCAGAACACACCCTGCAGAGAAGCCATTGCTCTGGGGCCTGGACTACTCCGCTGATCACATGCATGAAGTGAGGGGAGCCATTTGACAATCCCTTCCCATCCTGCAGTTCCACTGCTAGATGACCCTCAAGTTGCCTCTACATATTTGTTGATGTGTTCTTTAAGAGCTCCTCAATTTATTTGTTCTACATAGTTAAATGAAAGCCACATTGGAAGGAATGTTGTTTGTTTCGTTTACAACTTCTAGGGGAAGCGGGCATGGCATTCAGTTACAGCTACCAACCTGAACCGCTGAGATGGAGGTGTAGGACCATCATAGAGGGAACTTAAGCTCTGGGGTCAAAAGTGGAATGTGGGCAGGTTTCCGCTACCTCCTGGTATGTGGGTTTCCAGAGACAAGGCACACGGGACATAGTCTGTGACCACAGTTATCTCATATATTTATGTACAGCAGCCCAGGGGGCAAAGGGGCTGGTTCAGTATAGTGGACAACTACGGTGCCTGCGGAGTCGGGAAGGGAGGCCTCCTGTACCTGTTCTGCTATAGAAAGCATTAGAGATGCTGGCAGAAGCTGAAGAGTTTTGTGTGTGTGTGACTTGGTTAAACAACTCTTAAGTGTCCCTACTTCCCTGTGGATATCCTGCTGGGATCTCATCTCCTGACATTAACTGAGATTACCAACCTTCCTCTTCTGTGGGGAAACTGCAGCGTCTCCTCACAGAATCCAAGGTCAGTACTCAAATCCTGACAAGCTCTCTGGGGTAAAAAGCCTCAAGGTACAGCAGGGAAACTAGCCTGAAACCTGGCTACAATTAGCTATGGGCCACAGCAAGTGCTCCACCCGTGTAACACCGTAACAGTTGCTTTTCTTCTAACTGAAAGGTGGGGATGTGCAATAGTTTGGGTGCCCACCCCCATCTCCCCAGTGCATTTGCCAAAACTTAATCCCCAGTGTGATGGTACTGAAGCTGGGGCCTGTGGGAAGGTCTCTAAGTCACTATTCTATTGCTGTGAAGACACAATGACTATGGCAACTGATATTTTTAAAAAGTATTTAAGGGCTGGAAAGATGGCTCAGAGGTTAAGAGCACTGACTGCTCTTCCAGAGGTCNNCACATGGTGGCTCACAGCCATCTGTGATGAGATCTGGTGCCCTCTTCTGGCCAGTAAGCATACAGACAGATAGAACACTGCATACATAATAAATAATAATTTTTTTAAAGAAGTATTTAACTGGGGCTTGTATACAGTTCAGAGGTTTAGCCCATTGTCATCATGGCAGGGAGCATGGTGGCAAGCAGGCAGACAGGGTGCTGGAGAAGTAGTTGGGAGTTCTTTATTCTGATTCTTGGGGGAAGAAGAGAGGGAGTGGGGGAGGGGAAGGGGGCGTAACACACTTCCTCCAGTAATGCCACACCTCCTTTCAAATAGTGTCACTCCCTGGTGACCAAGCATTCAAATATATGAATGAGTCTTAGGGGCCCATTTTCATTCAAACCACCACAGAAGGTAGCTAGGTCACTAGAATGGGGTGAGTGCTCTTATGGGAAGATCTCCAAAGGGCCCCTGTTCCATGATGTTAAGACCCCAGAGAAGTCAAAAGAATGAAACTTGGAGGTTTTCACCAGACCCCATCTGTTACGATCTGCTGGCCTGGTCAGTCACTTGGGTATCCTGTCCCTTTAAGAGACGAACCCTGCCTACTCCCATGCTCTCTCTCTCTTTCCATCTCTCTTCTGAATAGTTCTGAAGAGAACTATTGCTTCTCTCTCTCCCCCATCTCTATCTCTCCCTCTCTCTCTTCTTCTCCCTTCTCCCCTTTCCTTTTCCCTCCATAACCCACTAAATAAACTCTATACCCAAACTCTCTCTGCATGACGTATCTGTCTGCCTCTCACCCGCTGCAATCTCCCAGTCACCAAGGCCTCAGGGGACTCGCTGAGGCCTGGGGGACCCACCAAGGTCTCGGGTCACCAGGTGCTACCCCAGTCCCTCCCCCCTTATATCTTTAAAAAGGGATAACACCATCCACACTGGCATCCTGATGGTGGACGCCCAGCCTCCAGAATGGTCAGAAATAGATGCACTGTTTACATCCAGTCTGACACTTTGTTGTAACACCCCCAGCTGACCAGAAAAGAATAAGGAAGCCTCTAGACAGAGGACAACGAGAGACTGGATTTCATGGGGTTGGAGCCAGTGATTCCCAAGGCCCCGTCCATTGTCTGTTCTCCTAAGTATTGAGGGAGATCCATAGAAGGCAATAGCTGGAGTTCACGGTGAAAATGTCTATTCTAGCTGTGATATTAGCACTCACTTGGATTTAAGCAGAGCCATTACAAAATACTTTCCTATGGATTCTCGTTCGACCCCTACAACACAAAGAAATATGCAGGCGGCAGTGAGCTAAATCTTAGTAATTTGGGTGTGTTCGTGAGGTCTTTGAGTCTGCAGGGTTAAACGCTTGATTATGCTCCTGTAGCTGGCCAAACAGACTCAAAGTTGGCTTCAGGGTCAAGTCCATCTTCCTTTCTATTGTGGAATCAGTCTGTAGAATCACTGCCCAATACTATATATCTATACTCTACAAGGGTCTTGTATCTACAAGGACACTGGAGCTAAGAGCCAGGACTGGCTGAAGGAGTTAACATTCCACCAGACACTATCTGGAGCCAGTGTGCCCTGGCCAAGCCTTGAAAGCTCCTCAGAAAAGAACAGGCACAGGTAATGGGAGTTTGTGGCTAAGTGGGGAGCTCATGAGGGAACCCACTTTGTTTCCACCCTTCCTGTAGTTGGACTTGCGTGTACATGTGTGGTATGATTGGCATGTTTGCTTTTTCTAAAACTTAAGCTCTAAGATGAAATCCAATTAATCATTATGACAGGCCAGGGGATGGAGCAGCGGCTCTCAGCCGGGGATGCACTGCTACCTCTAGAGGGGCCTCCCACATCCGCGGGGATGAGGGAACCACTGTCCAGCACCTCTAGATCTTCCTCAGGAGCCTGTGGAAGAAGGGCCAGAGTGTGCTGATCCTTCTGACTTAAGCAAAGAACTGTGCTTTATACTTTAAATGCAGAGATTATCATCTTGAAAAGAAAAATTTAGGCATAACGTTACATTTTACAAACAATAGTAGACAAGTTGTGACGATGACTGGTACACTGCTGAGTGTGCTCTGTATTAACAAAGTTCTTCCAAGTACAAGGGTGCTGCTGGTGGCTGCTGATGTAGCCTCCGTCACAAGCCCAGAGTTCAGGGTCTGTAGGCAACCTTGCATATCCAAGTCTTCCAATGACTGGTTGAAGTCATTCAAATGATAAGGTTGTCTTCACTTCCTGTGAAAATCTACTCAATTATAAAGTTTTATATACATTCTTAATTTTTTTTTTAAAAAAAAGGGGGAATCCCTGGGGCTGGTTGCTGGTTATTTATCCATCTGTGAAACACACACTTACACAATCATCGTTTTGAGGGGCAGTTTTGCTAGCTGTTGAGCAAACAAGCCCTGGAACTAGGCTTTAAATCCTGGCTGCTCCTCTTGCCGGCTGCGAGAACTTGGGCAAGCTACTTAACCCTTCTGCGCCCTCTCCTCACCTGTGAAAAGAGATAGCAGTGCCTACCTCATGGGGTTATTAGAAGGATTAGATGGATTAATACATGTAAAACACTTAAAATAGTGCCTGGCACACAGCCAGATTGCTCTCACGAATTAATTGACTGCTTACTGTGCTTTTCTGGGTGCTTTAAGTTCCTGACGCTGTCACATGTCACCCAAAACAAGTTTGTAGATTTCCCTAGTTTACACAGTCTGTAGCACTCACATTTTTGCTCTGCATAAATCTTCTTAAGGGCTGGATGGTGAGGCTCTTTTTCAGTTCCATCAAGGATATGGTGAGGATCTGGAAGATGCTATGTTATCTGGGACTCAAAAACCAAACCAAACCACACCTTACACAAGGCAAGCAGACCAAACACAGAATCCCAGCCTTTGTCGCTGAAGGCGTAGGGAGGAGAGGTCTCCAACAGTGGTTACTCAGGTTTTTAAAAATGGTTATGAGCTCAACTAACCACACAGAAACTGGTGTCTTCTTTGCAGATTGGATGAAGAACCACCAAATGCCAAGGAGAGAGTCAATCCCAGAGTTCAAGAGGCCTCTTGTCATTGTCATCTTGGGCATCAGAGCAAGCCCCCCTGCTTCTGTTCAGTGTGTTATGTACCGTAGACACATTACAAGACATGGCTGTCACAAATGTCAGAATCACACCGGCCACGCTAACGCCACCAGCGCCTGCTTTGGCAGATACTTTGTCAGTTCACTTTGTCCTGAGGATGCTTCAGCTCAGAGGTTCTGGGAAACAACTTAAGTACAAGTCAGAGCCAGGGACAGGAGACCTGAAGGAAGACCTCCTCCCAGGAACTGCCGTGGTAGCCCCACTGTGGAACAGAACCTCACTCCTGATCTGTGGGGTCACCTTGCTGACACCGAAATGTGCTTTGTGGTCGGTTTCTTTCAGAGGACTGCTTCCCATCTTAAACAGGGATGGAGTTAACCACAAAAGTCACCTTCAACAAGGTCCTATCTGGATAGAGCCTCTTCTGAGTTATGTGGAGAATAATTTCTAGATATATGGATGAGCATCATAAATGCACACCATTTGCAGTGCCCACAGTCATCTTTTCCATTTAAAAATTCTCTAAATCATTTTACTATTTTATATGACTGTTTTTCCTGCATGTATTATCTATGCACCATGTGCATGCAGGGCCCTCAAAGGTCAGAAGAGGGCATGAGATCCCCTGGAACTGGAGTTACAAAGGGTTGTGAGCCATGTGTGTGTGTGTGTGTGTGTGTGTGTGCGCGCACCTTCACTCCATAGCTCATCTTTTCCATTTTTAATTGATTAAAGCAAAGAGGTTTACCATCTGGTACCCATGCACCATTAGCAACATCAACAAAACCTCAAGAACAAGACACTTTACACATGCAGGTCCATGTGTAGTTCACGACCCCGGTGACCGGAGGCAGGGATATTTCTTGCTTTAGAAAAACCTTATTCAGCAGATAATCCTGTGGTCTGTCATTGGTCTTCTCCAAAGGCCTCACACTCTAGTGTCTTCTCATGAGATTTCAGATTTGTACCTTAAAACTAAGAACCAACGCAAAACAGGAATGCACTTGGCTCAATCATTCTCAAACGACACCAGGAGGCATTCAGCGTAAATAGGACTCGGTTCCTCAGATGAAGGATGGCAGAGCACTATGCCTGCCATGAGAACAGGTGTTTTTCTCAGGCAAGAAGAAACTCAGCCATTTCCCTGCTGGTCTACTGAGCTTTGATTTGATTCTGCAGTTACATAGTTGATGTTACCATCTGAATCTTAACCATCCCCTACAGGCTCATGCTTTGAGCACTTGTCCCATGTGGAGTGCCATTTTGAAGGCTGTGGAGCCAAGTTGACTGAAGCAGGTCACTAGGAAGCTTGAGGGTTATACTTGCCTGGGGTTCCAGCCTCCTTTTTCTCCTTCCTGGTAATCATGATGTTGGCAGGTACCCCGGCTGCCATGCCTAAGCCTCTCAGCATGCTTTTCCCTACTACAGTGGAGACACTCTGAAACCAGGAACCAAAATAAATCCTTCCATCATTAATCTTGCTACTCTGATGAGAAATAACATTTAAAAATCCATATTTTTTTCAGAGATAAAGGTAGAAATATGATGTTTTATTATTTTAGTTTTACTGTGCAAATTTAAGCAGATATCAAGCCAATGAAGAGGAGGAGGAAGAAGAGAGATAGAGATAGAGAGAGAGCAAGCACAAAGCTGACTTACCTACTGAGTGGCTGTTCCTTTGTAATGAACCTCTTTCAAAAGAAGATTCATTCCAACACAAACTTCCCACCCTCAAGTCAGATGCCCTACTGATACTCAAACAAGGACGCCAGACCAGTCAAAGTTTAACTCAGTTTTATTGTCCAGTTTTGAGTATTTTCAAATTATACAACATGCAGTCTGCCAGAGTATCCGTACATCATCATTTAGAACCTAGGAGATAACCAGACTTTTCCAAGGGCCGGGGCAGGGGGTTACTTCCAGATCTTTGGGGGACATTTCTATCTCACAGGATAGCTATTTAATACACACTGCCACTCTCCCCATCAAACCACAGAAACAAGTTTCTCCACAATTTTTCTTACTGAACTCTGCTGTACAGAACATAAAGGCCAGAGAACACAAATCTGCAGTAGACATGACACTTCACAAACTAGACACAGAATTCTACAGAGCCCTGTTCCTCTGGAAGCTGCACACACGGCAAGTGTTTAGAATTGATACACAGTTTTCAGTGACTAAGCAGACCTCAGAGAATGGTGCCCCCTTTGGCAGCTATCTGGTCCTTACTCAATATTCTTTTAAAAACTCAAAATTAAGTTATGGCAGTTTTTAACAGTGATGGTTCTTTAACTTGCTCAAGCTAGTCAGGATGAGACAATAAAGTGAAACTTGCCCGATGACGAACTTGCGCTAACGACAAGCCTTTCACCTAGAGTTCCAATGGCGCCTGTCCTTCAAAGGAAGGGACTGTTGAGGCCTTATGCTCCTAGAGCTCTTTTCTAGAAAAGGAAAGCACATAAAAACCTTCACACTCTGGTGAAGTCTTGGTAGTGTGCTGAGACCAAAAAATCACCTCTCTCCATGAACTCAATGGCTTCAAGGAGTCACTGGATCTATTCAGGATGAACGTTCTTATCCCTTCATCTATTCTAGCATGTATACAAATCCTGATTTTCTTCACCATACGATTCTAGAGGCTTTAAAGGTTTTACCGCCTCTTACTGTTATACTACCTTCTGCCCAACAGAGCAAACTGCTTGGCATTAAAGAGGTGAATATGGACATGCGGGATTCTCTGAGAAACGCAGCTGTTGCTGTGAGTCCCAACCACGACTGCATTTGCTGTCAGCACCCCACGGTCCTGCAGGTGGAGGGTATCTGTATAAACCACATCTCAGCACAAAAAGATTCACGAAGTGGGCATGAAATAGTAAGTTATTCAGAGCACACGTTGACATACACACCAGCCATATACAGCATATGGCCAAAAATGTAACCATCCATTTGGCTGTTCAGAAGTGGGTTTTTTATGTTTAGAATATAGGATGCAATAGTCTTTCAATAATGAAAATTTTTATAAACATGGCCTTTTTAAAAAGCGGCCTGAGAGTAGACTGTCCTGATAAAAGAATTAATAGTCAAAGCGAGATTAAGGGACCCGCTTGAATAAACTATATAATCTGTTCCAATGATGTGCCTGGATTTTAGTCACAGTGTGAGAAAATTAGATTAGAGGTCTTATAAAGACTGGCACTAGATGAACTGACTGGCTGATCAGCAACTAGCAGAATTATCTCTAAAAGACATCAAAGCCAACTTTCTCCGTGAATAAAAGTACAGCGAATTTTGTAAGGCCCTTGTAGAGATCAAGCAATGGCAACTACAAATGAATGCTGTCTTTTGAAGCTTGAAAGTGCCCCCACAATTCTCCAGAAGCAGAAAATGGGAACCTAGGGGGAAATTGCTTTAGAAAGAATCTAAAATAATCCATTTTATAATGGGTATTAATGAAAGCCAAGAACAGGGTATTACTGACCTGTGCCCAATTTCCAAACACAATGTAGCACAGTTGTCTGAAAGACAATAGCAGGTCCTACAGATGAGAAGTGTTTGATTGGTAGTCCTCCTAACAGGCCACCATTTCAGCTTCCAAAGCCAGGGACAAGTATAGACAGCAAGCTTCTAATCTGGCATCAGTCAGGACCCGATAAGGTTTGTAAACTTGCCTTGCAAAGGACCCACAGACTCTAGACAGCAGCCAAGCAGTTATGCTGAGCAGACAGTGGCAACAAAATTAAACCAAGGGAACACAGTTAGACAAGCACAAAACCATCTCTGTGAAATAAATACTTCAATAGAAGGTGTCTTCTTTTCATGGCTAGTTAAAAAAAATGCATGTGGCTAAAGGATGACGTCTAACAAATAAGTCAAAGCGATGTCGCTTTGTTAGGGAAAGTCTACACAAAAAGAATCTGAAAGGTAATGTGCATGGCACTCAATATTTTACACGTGCATGTGCATGAGCACACATATTAACTACATAGCTTTTTCTAACCCCATCCTCGCAGCCCTGAGAAAGCCCAACACCTCCCGGGCATAGGCTTGACTTCAGTGGTGCGAGCTTACACAGACAGTGTGAGCTTACACTTCTTGGGCACCTAAAGGTGCCAGGATGGATGATTTCTCTGAGACTGGTGGCGATGTTACTAACTCTCAAACTAATGAAAACAAATAGCAGCACATCGTCCCAACTTACTTAAACCTGTCCATTTTGCTTGAAACTCTACTACTACTTGGCAACTGGTCCTTTTAGTAAGCCCAACTGGAAGTAAGGGAATCACTTTTAGATTCATGGATTTGAATAAAATAATAACTAAATGTTAAAAAGTAATCCAGTTATATTGCTTTTTCCATCCCCTAACTGTGCAGAGAAGAAAAAGTCTATTTGGTGCCAAAGCAATTCAAATCAGCAGTTAGCAATGATGGGTTACAATGAAAACAAATTCACAGACAGGCACGACTCTCGTCCATGACTTTCCCCAGAGGGAATTCTTTTCCAACTACTGGAATGATGCTGGATTTCTTTAGGAACAGCTCCTTAAGCTCATGATGATTCGCCAGAGCACAGGCCATCCCAGGGCAGGTTCCAGGGGGTCAGGAGGAAGCGGTGAGAAGGGGGGCATCTCCATCTCCACTCATCCAATTCCCCAGCATTTCCAACACTTCTATAGGAATGATGCTCGAACAACTGGTCTGGCAGAGACCAGTCACTGCAGGTTCACCAGCAAACAGCTTGGAGGTGAATTGTGTGTCTCTTCGCATTTTCACAGATGTGTCTGAAGGAGCAAATTCTACACTGCTATTGTCAAACTGTTTTTCTGCCTTGAAGAAATTTGCTTTGCATTTTAACAGATGCCATACTAAAAGGTATATTTTACAGATCCAAAGATATGACCAGGATATTTAAAATGCTCTCTGGGGCTGGTTTTGGAAAAGTGTTCAGAATGAAAATTTTGAACCCTATAGCAGCACTTTTTTCCCTAAAAATATAAAGTAATGTGTTATTTTACAGGAAACCAGACAGTCGAGGTGGAGCATGGTCACAGCACTTGGTTGTCCCATCAAAGACGGCACAGCAGGGCGTTCGTTCCATTCCAATGGGTCAGTGCACTGCAGGGACATAGACCACACAACCCTGGAGGCCGAGAAGTGGGAATGGTTCGGAGCAGAAAGTGGGTATTCTGTAACCACCTCCTTCCAGTTCTTAGGAGACAGATCCAAGCACGTACCTGTACACACAAATGCTACACAGCTCAGACACCTGAATCTGCTGTGCTACAGACGGCTGGGCAAGCAAGTTTAAAAAGAAATGGAAACTTATATAGGAGAGGGAAAGAAAGGAACGGGTGACGAATATAGTCCTTTTCATGCTATGTGGAGTCGTATCTGTTGAAAAAGAATGAGAGAGAGAACACAGGAGTTAGGGACCAGCAGGGATTCGTGCCTCAGTCCTTTGTTTCAGTCTCCATGTTTAGAGCAGAGTTGTGCAATACAAATACAGTGCTAGCCACTTATTTTATTTCTTCCAGCATCTGCATTAAAACGTTAAAAGTGAAGGGAAAAAATAATCTTAATAATCCATTTATGTAGTCTGGTATTAAAATATTACTCCATTATGTACACGTGGAGCTGTTTTTCACTGCAGTGTTGCCACTGAGAGATCTCTGCACACCCCATCTCACCCTGAGAGTGTGGTGTCTATTTCTCACTATCTGTGCTTCTCAGTTGGGACTTGGCTAACAGAATGGATCATATAACTTTCTTTGTACATCCTGGAGTTAAATATTTTTGTCCCAACACAGTCTCTATATTCTCTTCCAAGAGTCAGTCTGCTTTGAGTCTGTGCACAATCAGAGCAGCACAAAGCACTTCCTGCCCTATGGAACAACCAGGCAATCAGTCACTTGTTAACCTGTACAGGTATCATCAGGCAGGTCAGGCGTGGTCCTGACCGAGATGTTCCACAAAGAGGGACTTATCTTGAGGTGTGTTTTTCTGCAATGGAGTCATTAAAGTTTCAGTACAACACCCACTTCAAGTTCACTCCGCCGCTCACTAGAGGTCTCTCCATCTGATCCTGGGCAGGTCCACAGGATGGGTGTCTTGGACCAATCCTTATTGGAAGCCAACCCTGAGTAGTCCACCTTTAATTCTAGTAAATTCAACACTCAGAACATACCCAAAGAATCAGTTCCTGCCAGCATCCTGGGGTCCTGGCCCATCTGTAATCTGGCCTGTGGATTTCCTGCAGAGCTCCTGGTACCCTAGGGTTGGAGAGGTGGCGGGGAGGCATGATGGGCAGGTACAGCCTTATCCTTATGAAACCCAAAGGAAGGGGCACAACAGCACAAAGAACACCTCATCTGCTCTCCTGAGTTTAGACAAGCCTCCATAACCAGACAAGCTGTACCTCCCGTTTCCCTCTAGCCTCCAGTCCAAACTGATGCCCACCTGATGCCCACTGGCAGTGTCTCGCCATCCTGCCTTGGCACTTTTGCTTTGTTCCTTCCAATCTCATTTATAATACCGTAAGCGGCATCACATATTTTGCATGAATAAACACAACATAAATTGTATATAAATACAAAAGAGGAAGAGGAACTGGGCAGGAGAAAGGACACTGACACTTTTTAAGAATGCCCGTTCCTCCTGGACCCACACAGTAAACATACAGGAATCTCATCTGGTATCACTTCCCACACTTACAGCCCTGCCCGATTAAAAGGAACTTAAACAACCTCTGATGATAATCTTGTAACTTCTAGAAGCTACAGAAAGATAAACAGTTTGTAGGAAGGACACACTTCACGTTTGGCCTTTCTGGAGAGAATCCACGCTTCCTGTTGAGTACAGAATGATGCTGTCATTTCCAATCCACTTTGAGCTGAAAGCCAACTGGAAGTCTTTTTGAAGACCCACACTGCGATCCTACTTCACCTAAGGGATCATTCTTCCCAACAGATCAGAGCCCTGGGCAGAGGGGATTGGTCTTCCAGTGTGCCTGGAGGCAGGGAGGTGCTAATGCATACCTTACATTGTAAGGTTATGGACTCACACAGTGATTGCAGGCAACCCATGTTGACACAGGAAGTATTTGGCACACAAATGCCATGGTGCAGCCTCAAAAACTCCAGCAGACCATGAAGTGACAAGATTTCACAAGAAAGATGGCATTCAACCCCCCCACTCCCTGAAGTACAAGATCCAGCATGTTTTGGCTAACAGTTTGAACAGATTGGGGGGGGAAGGGGCACAAAGGAGGCCCAACCTACTTAGTATAGTCCCCTCAAGGGCAGTGAGAAAGAGGTGGGTTGTGACAGGCTGCTGAAAGAAAAGGCAGAAGCCAAAACAGGGTCCTTTAGTCACTACAATGAAGTGTCCCCCTGCACTCAAGTTTTCAGATCATTTTGTGTGAGCCAGAGTATCCCCATCCACCTTCCCACTACCCGGATGTCCATTTCCTTTAATGGATGCACCACAGGGAATGGAAGCAAATGTTGAAGGCAAATTATTTCGCTCCACAAGAAATACATAACTCCCTGTTTTCATCTGAACACCCACATCTGTTGACCTCTCCAGTGCTGTAGAAGAGCTGCTCACTCGCCTAACAGCTGCTAGGGAGTGAACCGGGACACCAGGCAGTGTGCTGACCTGAGGCTCTGCCAAGCTGATGCCAGCAGTTCAGAGGAGGGTCGTGTGACCAGATTTAGAAGGAAATAGAATCACCTTGCTTTAGAAGGGGGCGGAGAAGGCTGAAGGAGCTAATTATATATATATATGTATATATATATATGTATATATATATATATATATACATATATATATAAGAGTTTTGCAAGAAGTGTTTAGATTCCAACCCTCAACTTTGGCTTTTGAAATTGCTTGCAGCAGATTTAAGCTTAATCCAAACAGTACATAGTTTTATCTTTCCCTTTGCCTTTCTACAGCTCAATCCCCATTTATAAGAATTGCCAGTTACACTTCGCCTACCATGGTGGCACAACCTACAGGAGGGGGGGAAATCACTCCGCATTTATGACGGGAGAAATGCATAACCCAGACTACTGAAGCAAGCTCTTCCTGGTGCCACCAAGTCTGCCCCTGCACTCCAGATGGTAGTTTCCAAGTCATCAGCAGCACCCACGGCAGGACCCTCTGTCCTGGTCCCTGCAGACCCGTTTCTTTTCTTTAGACCCCCAGCCCCACCACGGCTCTAAGACGAGTCAGTACTGTGAAGGTCAAACTTTGCCAAGTCCTTTTCTGGGCTTCTTTTTTTAAGTTCCTTCCATATGGTCTTTTCAGATCCCCACATAAAGACCCTAAACTCCATGCATCACTGATCCCTGAAATGACGAGAATGGCTGCTTCTTCACACACTCCAGTCGAGGCCAAGCAGAGGAAACAGAGAAGGCAGAAGCAGCGTGGAGAAGTAGCTGCCGTCTATCAGAGCAGAGATCAGTGTAAAGCAAGGCCAATTAGCTAAGAGGTTTCAAAAAAAATCATCTTTCCCTAAAAGCGTCATGTCTTCCTGCACTCATTCATACACGCATACCCACATACAGACACACAAACACACACACACACAGTTAAATAGAAATAAAATGTTTAGAAAGTGCCCATTGGTTAAGAACCATACTGCTCTTGCAGAGGACCATAGTTCAGTTCCCAGCACCCACATGAGTCAGTGTTCACACCCTCTGGTAACTCTAGCTCCAAGGGAACTGACACCCTCTTTTGGCCTTTAGAGACATCTGTTCTCATGTGTACATTCTCACACACAGACATACACAAAATTAAAAATAAAACTCCTTTTTAAGTTATTTATGATAACTTATTTAAATGAACCACTCACTAAAAGTTTTACTTTTAAAAATTTATATGACACATATATAACAAATAAATAATAAAAAGCCCCCTGGTGCCACTTTTAGGGTACAAAGGGTGCTAAGGCCCAAACTTTAAGAACTGGCACACAGAAGCTCTAAGTCCCTGGTCTAAGGCCCAGTGTGGCACTTCTCTTTGGGACATGGAATAAGGAACCCTGGCTAGCCAGTGTGGACATGCACAGAAACAGGGCTGCTTCTGCTAACAAGCCTGACTCCTCCCTTGGGCCCACGAGGCAACTGAAAGTGGGGTGAAACATGGCAGCCCAGTCTCTTGTGCCTTCCTGCTTTGGGTCCTCAGCTTACCATTTCTGTTTGGCTCCTTAGCCACTTACAGAGCTTGGTCTAACCTAGTTCATGTCCTTTCAAGGCTAATGGCACAGCAATGTCATTGTCCCAACCTGATCTGAAGTCACTGTGAGTCTCAGGAAGAGGAAAACCCTCATGACAACTCTCCAACCCCCTAACTTTCTACCCTGCACCCTTACTCTTACATGAAGGCAATAATCCATGAAGGTCAGGCTATGGCCTGAAATAGAAGTAGCCGTCTCCTGAGAACCACCTGCCCCAGCAATAAGGGCTTCTGCAGACCCCCATAGAACCAGAACTGAGACAATGATAACCAGACCACATGTTGACCGGCACGGCCCAACTATTCATATGCCTCTTGTCTCTTGCCCCCGTTCTCCCTGGAAATGAATGAAAACATAAATCTTATATCAAGCGCTCTGAGGCAGACTTGGGATCAGTAGACCTTATTTGTTCCTTTACCTGAGGTGACCACACTGAACTGAAAACTCCCTCTGACTTTTACCATCTGCCCAGCATATGGGAAGGTGGTCCAGCCTCGGTTCCGGGGCTGCCTGTGGAACCTGTACTTTTGCTTTGGTTAAGAGGCTTCAAATGCCTGGTCTGTCCCCAAAGACCCAGAGTCATAGGTGTACACTGACACACTTACCATCAAAGGACCCTGTAAGTAGGTGCTGGCCACACACGGGCACAAAGACAAAAAGAGACTTGGCCAGAGAGTAAGAGCCCGACTCAGACCAGAGAGATCCAGCACCACTTCGAAGTCTAGTCATTGTTTCTGCCTATAGTGGGCTCCTCGAATGAATGAAAGAACTTTGTGATCATGTGGTAGCCTGAATGCTTGGCCCCTATCATCTCATAGGGAGTGGCACTATTAGGAGGTGTGGCTTGGTTGGAGTGGGTATGGCCTTGTTGGAGGAAGTGTGTCATTGTGCGAGTGAGCTTTGAGGTTTCCTATGCTCAGGATACTGCCCAGTGTCTCGGTTGACTTCCCGTTGCCTGCAAGATGTAGGACTCTCAGTTACTCCTCCAGCACCCATGATTCCATGCTCCCCGCCATGATGATAATGATGTAGGACTCTCAGCTATTCCTCCAGCACCTTGACTGTCATCATGCTCCCCGCCATGATGATAATGAACAGAACCTCTGAAACTGTAAGTGAGCTCCCCTAATGAACCGTTTTCCATTACAAAAGTTGCTACAGTCATGGCGTCTCTTCACAGCAATAAAAATCCTAACTAGGACAGATCATCTAGTTGCCAACAGCTAGGACTTTAGAAGAGCAATATGAATGGTCTAGAGGTTTTGGGGGGACTGCACCTGTCTGGAGAATACAGGCAGACTCAGTGTCTCAATCTCAGGGTCTAAGCTGACAGCCACATCTGGCCCACCCTCCCTGTGAAATGTAACCCCATTTCTGCTGAGGACAATGAACATCTTAGGGATCCACAAGATAATTTACTTGTGATTGGGTGTCACAACCAAGAAAGGGTGACCATGAAGGGACATCCTAACAATGGTGCAAGACAAATGGGATCTGGGTAATTAAGACAAAAGGTCACAGATAAAAAGACAGGTGTCAGAGGCACAGACAAGAACAGAGTGAATGAGTGTCCCCTTGGGAAACTCAGCCAATAGCCAAAGTCCTAAAAGGAAGGGCCTTAGCATTAGTGTAGAATTAGCCAACCTCTAAGCAAGGAAACACCATTCTTCCTGGATGGAGGAGGGAAGCAGTGGACAGGGTGAGAGTTCTGAGGACATTGGAGCTTCTTCTGATGAAAGAAAGACACCCATACTGTAACTGGGCCAGAAGTTTAAGGCTTCAGCTTCCTTGTAAGTGAAGATGGTGAAAGGGTGAATGTGTTGAGGGAGAGGGGCACAGGGATGGGGGGAGTGGATGGGGTGAAGCCTGGGAGCCAAGGAAACACGCAGGGGAGAGTTGCGTTAGAATTACTGAACCTCCCATCTCTGCCGCACACCGGAATCTCCCTTGCACAAGCCCAGTTTACTGCAATGAGACTAGAAAGTAATACGTGCATTCCAAGTAGGTGGCTCCATCAGGGCAGGGCAAAGGTCCCTGCTGGAGCCAGCACACAGGACAGGCAGCGTCAGGAGCCACGATGTCAGGCTGGTGACAGCTGACTACTGTGGCAGCAAACAACAGTGTCCACAGGTAGAGCACGTCTATGTCCACCCCATCATCCAGGAATTTAAAGGTGCTGTTTATACTACTAATTCACATTAGAGATCCTGAAGAAGCAGGACCTAAACAGTACAGACATCCTCCCATGACAGTTACCAATCCAGGGACTGGGGTGGAGGCAGGATCACAGCAGGATGTCCAGACTCCTCTGGGCCAGGTTAAGCAGGAGATCCTGCCAGGCTCTGGAAGTGGCTGCCAGAGAGTTTTCCCTACGTCTCAAAACATGAAACCAGAACGGAAAACCATTGATCTGTTTCCTAAAATATACTTCCCGAGTGCTAGATAACACTCTGCATCCAGCACCGTGGTTTCCAAAATGGCACTAAGCATTTTCCCAGTGCTTAGCAAACATTCCCCCACACCTACAGCCTCATACTCATTTTCTCTGACTTTAGCTGTCTCTAAGCTAGCTGCTAAGTAGGGAAATGAGGCAATGCATCCCAGCACAAGGAGAGGCCTGCTGTGGTTTTAGCAGAAGGGGTGTGATACCTTGGTCTGGCCAAGGCATAGCAAGCAAGGGCCCATGGATGGAGCAGCTGAAAGTCTCATTGAACTTTGCCGTTTATTTTCTATGAAAATTCAATTCGTCTTTTATTAACTTATGCTAAGGATGAGTCGCTTGGATTTTTGATTTGTGTTTTTTGTTTTAGTATCATTTCTAAATTGGTTTTGACTTTATGGCCATGTTCAATATGTAAGAACAGGGAATGTCTACTATTTTAGATTTATAAACATTTAAGTATTATAATAAGTTCTCTCAACGTTATGGGGGACCTCTGAGAATTGTATTTCTTAGAAATATTTTTTACCATTCATATTTGAGAAGGTAATGGTCTAGATTCATGGTTCTCATTCTGTTGATCGTGACCCTCTGGTATATCAAAGACCCTTTCACAGGGGTCACCAGAAGACCATTGGAAAACACAAATATTTACATTATGAGTCACAAAAGTAGCTAAATTAGAGTGATGAAGTAGCAACGGAAATAATTTTATGTTTGGGGGTCACCACAACATAAGTGTGTATTACTGGGAAATTACTGTGTATTACGTTAAGAAAGTTGAGAACCACTGGTCTAGATATAAGGGAAAGAGATAAATATCTCCCCTCTCTCTATATATGTCGATACATAAATATCTCCACATACACACACACACACACACACACACACACACACACACTGTAGGGGGGGCGACAAACACGTTTTCAAAGTCTTCATAGGTGAGGATTCAGCAATGCCCTCCTAGCGCCATCTGGTGGATACATTTGAACAAGTCCCGATGGGACTGCCAAGAAAAAGCGCTATCCTCCAGGGCCCTCAGAACCAGAGCTGGATAAATATTTAACTGGGTGTCTACGCTCAGTGTGGAGCCTCAGACAAGCACTCCACACTGCCTGAGAGGGCCATTTCACACCTCCTCTATTCCCAGGCCTGTAGCCCTTCTCCCCTGCACCCCGCCTTCTGATAATCTACCTTTTTCATTTGTTTGAGAAAGCAGGCCTCATGCTGGGCAGCTTGGCCTCTCTGTTCGCCACACCTCCTTTCCTGCTGCACCTGCACTCCCACCCCTGCCACCTGAGCTGCATAGGAATCACCAGCTGGTGATCAGGTGTAATAGCATCTGCTTTTTAGGAGAAAGGCACCTATCTCAGTCCCACACTTCCCCTTATCTCTGCCTTCCATCAAATAGAGCCCCGCAGTTTCTAACTCATTCTTCCCCATCCCTCACCCCCNCACCCCTTCACCATTACCACCACTCCCCCCACTACCACCATCACCCTACCCACCACCACCCAACATCCAGTTCCATACAAGCTCTCCTAAAACTGCCAAGGTCGCCACCATCTGGCTTTCACCAAATCCCCCAGTGTCTGTCTCCCTGTGACCTTACACCCGCCTACTCAGACCTTCCCTGATGTCACCTCCTTTTTATGACCTCTTACTTGTCAGTTTTTAGGCCTGTCCTGGCCCTCCTCTCCCCTCTCTGGTCTGTGGACCCTCTCTAAGACATCAGATCTTAAACACAATCTATGGGCCTCTGACTCTGACCTCTGCTGAGCTTCAGGCTCCTGCCCACCTACTATGGAACAATTTCCCCCAAATTAAAAAGTTCTATCCTTAAGACTATGGAAATAAGCAACCCACAAGTCTCAGGAAGTCCCTGAAACTGATCAGCCATATAAGCAGCCCCACTACCCCAGCAAGGTTAGGCGAGCAAGACTACAGAGTAGTCTCCACCTACTGAGCTACCTACAAGTCATGTGGAAAGCACCAGGCTTCCAGCTGGACTTTCAATGATACAGCTGTCTTTGGGTCATCCTCATTCCTGCAAGTAACCCTATGTAATCCCATTGATTCACCAAGTGACTTTGGTGCAATCAATACTTTGGTCTGTTATTAGTTCCTTATCTGGGATGAAGAGACATTTATTTGTATTGCATCTCCAAGGAATAATATCACACCACATAAATGGCACCTAATCAGGGAAGGACCAAACCAAACCAAAAGAAGAGCTGAGGAGGGGTAGCTGCATGGCCCCTGCAATGGTTGTTAAGACATGTAACTGAGGTTGATTTCTGTGAGAGGAAATCCTAATAAGGCTACCTTTTCCTATATGGTATGGGATGGAGTGTCTCCTTGCTGGAAGTGGTAGCTGCAGCTTTCACGAGATTTGTGATAGGACATAAAACCAAGGCCACGTTGGATTCTGCATCTTTGTGGGGAATCCCCAAAGTGGCCATCTTCCTCTGCTTGGCATGGGGTAGCATGAATCCTCGATGAAGGAGTCTACCTTGTGACTACGGGATGCCTCTACAGAGTCGATGGACTGAACCATGTGTTACTGTCTCTGAGCGTGACGCTTGTGAGATGAGTGTGTCAGTAGCCTGGCCCCTGGTGTGGGTGGAAAGACATGTAACTGAGGCCTGGCTGTCTTCCCAGGTAGAGCTTGCTGGTTTAAGGGGAATTACAATGGGGAAAGAACATGCAGTAACTGCTTGTCTCTATATTAGCCCGATTTGGAAAGGAAAGGGGGACAAAGCGGGATTGACACAGAGGTATTGCCTTGCCACTTCTTATGGATACAGAAGGCAACAGTCTACGCTAAGTAGCCCTTTCTGGGATCCAAAAAGCTGGAGTGTGCGGAAGAAGTCAACTAATGAGGAAGAAGAGAACAAAGTAAAAGTGACTTAGAGAAAAACACACACACAGAGACACGCAAAGAGCTGGGCAGTGGCAGTGCATGCCTATAGTCCCAGAACTCAGGAGGCAGAGGCAGGTGGCTCTCTGAGTTTGAGGAGACCTTGGTCTACAGAGTTGAGTTCCAGGACAGCCAGGACTACACAGAGAAACCCTGTCTTGAAGACAAACAAACAACAACAACAAAACCTTAGCCCCCAGGTTCTATCACTAATACAGAGAAAGGGAAATCCATGATTCAGCTTGTACATGTGGCCTATGCAAGACCAGGATAACCAGGAGACATCTGTCTCTCAGCTTCTTGACCTGGGAAAACCTTCTGAACATAAAAGGGACCAGCAGAGCCTGGCCTGTGAGGCTGGGGGACATGGGTGCCGACGGGATCAACCTGAGTGCTGTGAAACTTAGAAGTGGAACTACCCACTCCCCATCCCGCCTCGAGACAAGAGCTGGGGAGCCTGAACTGTCAGTGTGAGGAACCAGGGTCTGATGGACTGGCTCATAGGAACCATTAGGACTCAAGGCTTCCACAGGTGTGGAACTCATGCATATGAGGGGCCGGAAGATGATCAAGGAGGACAGGTGTCACTGAGATAATTGGCTTGAGATGAGCAGCGTTCGATGCCTAGCTCACCGAGCTTGAGGGACCCGTTTACACAAAGCTTAGAAAGGGACTGACTCAATGGGGACCCCAGGAATGGCACGGGGCCTTGGTGGCTTTGCTGAGCACCATGATGACATGTGGCCTCCACGATGTAAGAGACGCTCGGGCAGATATGAACAACACAGCCAGCACAGATGGGCCTCAAACACACAGAGCCCTGCTTGCCTCTGCCTCCCAGGCCTTGGGATTAAAGGAATGTGCTGCCATGCCCAGCCTCTAATTATTGCACCTTTGAAAAAAGAATTTATAAACAAGATGAGATCTTTTTGTAGCGTATTAGGTCTTGTTAAGATTTTTAGTCTGCTCTTAGCTGCTCAAGACCAACTGGAATTTACTTGAAATGGATGGAAATGGTCCTTCGGAGGTCTTGTGCACACTCTGTATAAAGGTTTTGTTACATAACGCCAACTCTTGAGCATCTTACAGATTTATAAAAGCATATGGAACATGTGGAAGAGTGGTTGAGGCAGACGTTGAGTTCAAATGGAGGCATCCTGCATGAGTAGGAGTGAGAGCTCCTAGAAGCCAAGATTCTTACAGATAATAAAACAAAACAAAAAAAACCTCAGAGCCAGCAGTGACCTAACTTTCTAGGAGTTGCTGCCTAGAGAAAAGTTCCACTCTGACCCTCACACACACACACACACACACACACACACACACAAAGTAGCAAAAGGTCATTGCCACTGCTGCTGGTTCCGTGTCAGAATTAAATGGTGAGATTCACCTTACTTGTAAAGATGATGTGATGGAGGAGGGTCATCTGTCTGTGTGTTACTTTCATTGGTTAAT
>LOJH01013354.1:0-24874 GCA_001685095.1 Ellobius talpinus
ATGCGGGAGCTGGGTGGGACGAAAAGCAGGCCTGCGCTCCCTTATCACTACAATGTATATAATTTCTAATCAGCACTCCTTTGTTATTTACTGTTGCCAGTGTTTCTGTTGCCCTCTGACTCTTCTTGGATGCCTTTTCTCTCGTTTCTCAAAGCAGGAGTTTCAAGAGTTAAAATGATTTGAACAAAGACAAATCTACTTTAGAAAAAAGAATCCCAATTTTTAGAATCAAAGAAAGGTTATATAATTTAGAAGAAACATGGCTAAGGAAGTAAGGAAACGGACTAGGAAATACTTCTGAACTAGAGATAAGCCAGACATAATCCAATGAGCAGAAATACTGACTGTCAATGAATACTCTGTTCTAACAGAGTTTCTTTAAATGTCTCAAAGTGTGTTCCTTTCTCAGGCAGGCTGAACTTTCTTCCTAAAGTTTGTGTTTGCCTTGCATACTACAAGGACAACTTTTTCATGGTTTAAAATTCAAATTCATTGTCTATCGTGAGTCAGTCATTTCCTCACATCAGGATCCAGTTACAAGAACTCTGCAAAGCTGGTAACCTCATCTGCCTCTACAACAGCGACTCTCAGCCTTCCTGATGCTGCGAACCTCAATCATGAAATTATCTTTATTGCTACTTCATAACTGTAATTTTGCTACTGTTATGAATCATAATATATACAACTGATATGCATGACATCTGATATGTGACCCCTGAGAAAGGGTCATTGGTCACTCAAACAGTTGGACTCACAGGTTGAGAAACTCAAATCTGAAGTGAGAAGATAAAAGTTCACAGGTCTGAAGTAATAAACCAAACTGAGCCGCAAAGCTGAAGAATCAACAAACTTCTCAGCAGGAGGAGATATTCACAGGGATCTTTTGCCTTTAAATCAAGCACACTCGTCAAAGTATCAGATGCTTAGCAAACTGAATGCTCTTCAAAAACTCATGAATATTTAACCAAAATCAGTTTTAGCTCGTGTGAACTGATGCTTCTGAAATGTTCAAATCCAATATAGAAGTTTTAAAAGATGCTTGATGCTGAAATAAGAGCCAAATACAGTTAATTGGAGGAGAGTTTATAAGAGCAATGACTTACAAGTACCATGTTTAAATGAAACAAACATTTTAAAAAATCCTTCATGGATAAAAATAAGCCTTATAAAAAATATATGAAGAAGCAGGTGACCAGATGCCCCACACTAACCTCAGTTAAAACCAATAGAGCAGAAGGTTAGGAAAATGGCTCATGGGGAGGGCTGGAAGTGGATACCCTAAATGCAAGAATATGTAGCATCAGCGAATCTATTGATTTTTGGAGAGCTAACAAGAGTTAATGGACCAGAAAATATGTCTTCATTTCCCTCATTCTGAGAATAATAGACTGTACAATAATAGAAGTGTTTTCTCTAATGCAATATGAAAACTCATGGGTGAACCTCATCTGAAGCAGTGTTGGGAAAACATATGGTATTTATGGAAATTCCTCCCTTTGAATGCTCATAATTACAGAGTTCAGCTGCTTCCATGTGATACCAGCAAGTCGCCAGTAAATAAAAAAGAGATAAACCAATCTGCCCACAGTGTTACGCACAGCAGTGTTAGAAACAGCAGTCATTGAGAGAAGGACATCTCCTGTGACAACATCTGGACTACGAAGGATGTGCTGGCATTTAATTCAAGTTCACTGCTTCCAAAAAAAAATTTTGTTCAGGGACAATAACAGAGTTCATCAAATGTAATGACATTTATGGATGCATAATATACTTCAGAATCTAATTCTAGAAAAATGGCAACATTATATAGACTCTTTCCAAAGTCCTCTTCTCAACCCTGAAATGCCAGCTGCTTCTATGAACTTAGTAGCAGATACATGAGGCCTGGTAATAGCAAGAAAGTCATTGGAACACAAAGAAGCCTCTGGAAAACAAAATGATTCTGAAGGATTTCTACTCTCCAAGTTCAATAAGAAGAAGCTAGAATGGGTGGGCAAACCAAGGTTGTTGAGTATAAAGACTATGACCTAGGGATATCTAAAGTACCAAGAAGGTTCAGGGACAGAAAAGGGAATCTATAGAGAAACTGATGATCAGCTGGTCTCACAACAGTTTTGAAGACGCTGAAGAAGTGAGTTGATTCTTCACCCTAGCTTATTCCAACTAGCCTGAGTCAACCAGCAAGGTCTTGTGCTCACCTCTAGGGATCAAATCTGAGGTCCTGATAGCTGAGCCTGACCCTATGGACTGAATGACCAACAGCGATGATCAATTAAGAGGGACCTACTAGCTAGAGGAGCAAACATGTTTCTGAAAGCACATCTACTCACAAACAAATGCTGGAGAAGACAGACAGCTTAATCCCAGAAGCAGAATAATAGAATCTAAGTTTGCTTTCATCAGAGAAAAAACATTTGATCAGCAAATGCAATCAACTCTCATTACTGGTGGTAGTTTTCTTCCAAAGCAGCTTTGAACAGTTAGCACTGAACCATTGCTCCTGGGTATCAAGGGATAAGTTCCCGGCATTCTGTGGCCACACAGCACTTTGATCAATCCACCAGTTACATTCACTACATGTCTCCATTTAAAGGCTCCTTCTATACTATATATTATGGATTCATTGGCATTGAATGCTTGAGCAAAGGAGAACAGCTGATGCATGAACAAAGCTAATGGAACAATTGACACTTCACAGTCTTCTTGGGCTTAGGACACCTGGGTAGCACTTCAGCGCTGTGACCAGGGCTATTTAACAGGAAGACGCACTCACACAAATGCCTAAAAGTGAGGGGAAAAAAGGGCATGGTGCTAATTCAGCCTTGAAGAAGACATTTATATACAGAGGAACATTTAAACAGGAGGGCGGAGAAGTGTGCTGTTGCATCACATCTGGAGCATGTGTGCCTCAGAAGGCTAAATTTTTTCTTCATTCTGCATATATTAGTTACTTTTATTTTTTAAACTTATGAATAAAGCTTTGTTAACAGAAAAATTCAAAATGCAGAATTTGTGAGCTACGAGACTAAATTTTATATAGGAATCTCTTTTCTTTTTCTTTTGTTCTTTTGGGTTTTTTTGTTTTTTGTTTTTGTTTTCCAAGACAAGGCTTCACTGGTTTGTGTAGCTCTGGCTGTCCTGGAACACATGCTATATAGACTAGGCTTACCTTGAGCCCACAGAGATCTGCCTGCCTCTGCTTCCTGATTGCTGGGATTAAAAGTCTGTGCCACCAATACCTGACCAGGAATATCTCTTCAAATGAAGACAACTGATACCTGGAGGAGGATGCAGCTGTTGTTAATGACCTGCAAGATGAAGTAGAAGATCTGACACCAGCATAAAAGAATACAGAAATACAATTGTGACACAGAAGTTAAAAATGAGGATGGAGTTAACTTGTAAATGCTACTATTATTGTGACCAGAAGAATGAGAGATGGAAAAAGGTAACAATAGAACAGTTAGTGCATTAAGGAAAAAAAAATGACTTGACTCGCAGGCCTGAAATTCTATGAGTAACTGATAATACAATAGGCATTCATATACCAAGCCTGAATTCTAGCAATGTTCTTTGTTTTTCAACCTCAGAGACACAGAGAAATCATTTCAAGTTCCCATATAGGAAGGGAAACATAAAAATAAAAAAAAACCTCAAGCTAGAAAAGTACTTCTCACTCACAGCACCAAATTACAGACAACAAAATGGCTTTGTGAGACTGCTGAGAGAATGGACTTTTACCCAGTCACAAGGAAGGGGATTTGGTTGTTGGTGCAAAAGAAAGACTTCTACAGACATATGTGGGTTTAGAGAGCATATGATTTTCACACCTCGGCTGCAGGAGCTGCTAAGGCAGAAACTAATCAAGTGAATGAATCAAGTGGGAGACCTCAAGGCAGAGGAGAGATAAAAGAGTAAGAAGTAAATAAAGATGGGGTAGAGAGAGAACTAGGTAATTCCCTAAAGTCTTAGAATAACAACACACATTCCAAAGACGTTCTGAAATAGAAGTCACATGTTGCAATGGAGAATGCACGGATTAGCCAGTGAGGAGAAAACTCATTCTGTGAATGAAACGGAAAAGCATGATGTTATAGGGAGTGCCAGTCCGCTTGTTCGTCCCAGCCACCTGGCTAGCTTAGCCCCAAAATAACCACACAGAAATTGTATTAATTAAATCACCGCTTGGCCTGTTAGCTGTAACTTCTTATTGGCTAACTCTTACATATTAATTTAACCCATTCTATTAATCTGTATATCACCACAAGGTCGTGGCCTACCAGCAAAGTCTCAGCATGTCTATCTCCAGTGGCGGGTCCGTGGCATCTCCTGACTCTGCTTTCTTCCTCCTAGAATTCAGTTCTCTCTTCTCTGCCTACCTAAGTTCTGCCCTACCAGGCCAAGGCAGCTTCTTTATTCATTAACCAACAGAAGCAACACACAGAGGGGACTTCCACATCAGCATGAACTAAATAGACTAGAGAGGAGTAACAAAAGTGGCTCTTAGTTCTTAGCGTCAAGTTAAGGGAAATATGTAGGGAACTTGATTAAAGAGCCTTGATAAACGGTAATAACTGATGACTTATTTCAATATTATAGTAGAGGAGGAGGGATTTTGAACTTCAAGAATGAGAGTTGGTGTTGGTGTCAATGATGGCAGCATGCATTCTAAAGTAAGAAGCATAATGACAGCATCAGAACAACACAAATAAACAAGAGGAGGCTATAGAAATAAAGCACAACACATATATAAATAGTAAAATTAATAGGTGGTTACTCTGAATTGTTGCATTCCCTCCTGTAAGGAAGATGATGATTTTGAAGACTCCGGGAGGTAAGAGAATTAAGAGAAACTTTCAAGAGTCAAAAAGACATGAGATTCACAAGACTTCTCCTAAGATCATGTCAACAGTAAACAATTGCTGGGAGATGGATGGCTATCCTCCCAGTGCCTGCAACTTGGAACAGGAGCTTCATGGATGCAGCTTTTGTGGGCCACTACCTGTGCTGGATCTTTCAGTTATGCAGCTGCCTTTGAGTCACACATGATCATTTAAATCATCCCTCACCCATCCTGTAGGTAACCTGACATTAGTTCACCAAGCTAGAATGAGTAGAGTTGTTTTGTTGATTAGTAAACTATCTGAAGTGAATAGACACTGGTTTACCTCTTTCCAGGAAAAGTCACACAATGCAACTAATGCTGGAACACTGACAGAACCTAAGATGAGTTGGAGAAGTCCAGCCATGCAGTCCCTGGAATATATGATATGACATTCAACTGAGACTTGTATCAAAGTTTGGAGTATTGGCAAAGGCTATCCTTTCCCTCTGTGGTGTGGGATACTAGGCCTTCTTGGTGTAGCAGAAGTTACATGTTCCTTGCTGCGAGTGATAAAGCCATGCAACCAAGGCTGAGCTGTCCAAAGATAATGCATCTTTGGGGGCAAAGAAAACCCCAGAGTGACTATCTTCCTCTACATTGTGTGGACTCTTGCACATGACTATTGGGTCACCCAAAAACAGTTGATAGGGGACAGAAAATGTGGCAGCAGTTGTGTGGCAGCAGTAGATGGTTCACTTGTTGCAGGGGATAATAAGGCCTGAAACAGAGGGTAAGGTGTTTAAGAAGAAAGAATTTGCGTATATAAAGCACAAACTACACTGGGGGGGTGAGAGACATGTAGATAATAATGTCTTTCTCACCAGGCCCTGATTTGACAAGGAAAGTGGGGGAAAGGGGGCTGAGAGACATTGACTTTCTAGTTTTTACAAGTTGACAGAACACAAGGGAAGGCAGTATGCTTTAGATCTATGCTAGAGATTATTTCCTATAACCCCAAAACAAAAATTTAAAGCACTAGACAATAAGGAGACAGAGATCCAACTTTGATACGGAAGAAAGGAAAACACATGAGCTTCACATGCAGAGGAGCATCCTAATGAAAGTCAAGTACAGGAAACCATAATGATCAGGGAATACCATGCATTTGAACTGCTTGAGTTGGAAAAGATTTTTAGACAAGACATGAGGATAAACAGGATACGTCTGAGTTTTGCAGAAGCAGAGAAACTGAAAATTATAAGTGCCTATCACACACTGACACAAATGCTGCACCGTCTTAGACAGAATGAAGCTCAATCACCGATGGACAAGTTAAGAAGATGCATTAGATCTTGGTTATCACCTTTTGAGGTCCCCATAAAAATTAGAGACTGGAAGATAATAGTAAAAGTAGGCACTAATCAGGGAACTACGTGTGTGTAGAGCAGTGTTTGATGACCATTTCACTGGCTCTAAAGAGTTAAGAGAAAATCGAATTCAAAGTGTCCTACAGACTGTTATCTTTGCTGAACTTCAAAATGGGATGTGAGCTTCATGAGGTTAAAAAGGCGCTGAGAGCTCTGAACGGCTTAGACTGATATGTGCATTCATAAAATGCTAAGACAAGAGAGGAAGAAAGAAGAACGAAGCAAAGGGGTCTATCTGGGTCACTCAAAGGCAAATATGGAATTGTTTTTGCCAAGCTAGAGTTCTTGGCAGAAAAATTAACAGAAACACAGATGCTGTGCTACTGAGCCTCTGAAAGTTTTCTAAGTCTAGCAATGGTTCACCGAGGAGTGAATAAAAGATCAGGACAAGTGAAAATAATTAGGATGGTCCTAGGAGAGGCAGCTGTGTTCCCTCATCCCACCTCCAGAGGATGCTGTGTACATTTCTCCCTTGCAAGAAAATATACCAGAAATGAAGATCCTCCAACCTGGGGCCCATTTTAGCAACCAAATATGGCCAATGGAGAGACAATAGGCATGGAACCTGATAGAAACAGGAATCCAGGTCCAGCAGTAGCCACAGTACTGTCCAAGAATGGCTCAGGGATTATAGAATGGGTGTGTGTTACCCAAGTCTGGATAGACTAGTGGTTTTTACCCTTTCAGATTGCTACATATAGCATTGCTTTACTATGTGAAAAAATAATTGACATAAATGATGGTATCCTTTCGTGCTATACTGGACCTTGATTTTCTTTACTACCTCATTATCACTGAATACTAACTCCTATTGATATTTTCTTAAAGTACATGCCAGTAAGCCCTCAGAAATCCTGTTTACCCTTAAAATTTTTTTTATTATATAATGTAAACTCTTGTGTGACTTATGGATCTAGATCTAGAAAAATACCTGGAAGAACAGTAAAAACAACAGTAAAAATCTGAATAAAGATACCATGTATAGTGGGAAAAACACCCCTAAGAACTATAGGATCTTAAATGAATAATCCCAGCTCTGAGGTGGGTTACCTCCCTATGGGTTCTTAGTCCAGGTAGGCTGGGCTTTGAGACGTTTCACACAATGGACGCTATTGCTAGTGCTGTGGCTTGGGTTTCAAGTAAGAACTAGACAGTAGGTCCCTACTGCTGAAGAGATCATATACTTTGGTCATAAGATATGAAGAAATCAAGCTAAGACTGAACTAAAATCACTCTTTATGTTGGCTAGATTTCAGGAGTTGCTACATAGCCTACATAGAACTGTCCACTGATAGTACTGGTTAGTTGTAGATTATCCTACATACTGCATTACCAACATGTTAGGCCCATTAATGGGCATGTAAGGCCCATTTGTACATTCGTGGCATAACTGTTATGCACCCAGTTGCCTTCCACCTATATGTAAAGCCTATTTCACAAAAAGACATGGGTCTGATATGATAATCCAGGGCAAAAAACCTCTGGAGGGGGAATGGAGCCCTAGTGAAGATGCAATTGCATTTTCTTTTTTGTTAAGTGGATGTGAAATGCCTATCAAATTGCTCTCTAAATATTTGTGTTTATACCCATTAGTTCTTGCTTCTGCTAGCCTCAAATCTCAGGGGTCAAACTTCTTTGTACAGGAAGCAGTGATTACCATTGAAGCTCGTAATGGATTACAGTTCTTAAAAACACCTAACTTGTAGCAGAGTGCCTTGATGTTCAGCTGAGAATTGATGAACATAATCAGTCATCCGTATGACTCCCTCCAAGACTTAGGGAATGCTGCAGAAGAAGGAGCTACAAACAAACAAACAAACAAAAATGTTAAGAGTCACAGGAAGTGGAGGAGTGGTATGTAGCTATTTTCCTGAATTGAAGTAATCTCTCATGAGGGAAAGAAGAAAGCTTGCAACACCTAGGAAGCTACCCAAATCCTGGAAGCTTACAAAACATTGAAAACTAGAAGCTTGGAAATTACATCTCAAAAGCTCTTCTCCCCGCACACAGGACTTTACATATCCGGTAAATAAGAGCATCTTTCCCCAGGAGCTGCCTGTGAGCTGGGAAAGGAACTCTGGGCAGAGAGATTGCCAGAATCATCACCCTTGCTAGGGTGCAGCTTTTAATGATGAAACTGCCTTTGAGCCACCTCTGCTCAAATAAGCAGCTCCTCAACCTTGTTCCTGCGAGTAATCACCAAGATCAATGTGGGTTGAATTGTTCCCTTGGTCACCAGTGTTCTATTGTAAATACATGTTTGCCCATGTCTCCTCACGTGTCACCACATAGCCTTGCTCGTTTCTATGCTGTATATGGAAGAGGCTCCTAAGCTTTTTTAAAAAAAAAACTAGAACTCAGGCTGGGTGGTGGTGGCGCACACCTTTAATCCCAGCACTTGGGAAGCAGAGGCAGGTGGGTCTGTGTGAGTTCGAGGCCAGCCTGGTCTACAAGAACTAGTTCCAGGGCAGCTAGGGCTGTTACAGAGAGAAACCCTGTCTCGAAAAAAACGAAAGAACAAACAAACAAAAAAACTGAAACATCTCTATATTGATAACAAAAAAATGAATTTCAGATAAAATGGAGCTTAAAATAACATATGAATAGACATACCAGGCACACAATAAGAGCACCATAGAAGCAAGCAGAAATCTAAACTTAACTAGTACAAAATCAGCTGCTTACAACTGTCTGTTACTCCAGTTTCAGGAGACCTGATAACCTCTTCTGGCCTCTTCAGGCATCTGTCACTCACACGATGTACAGACATACATAAAAAATTAAAAAAGAAAGGACAGAATCTGTAGTGACATCATTCTATAAAAAGGATCACAATACAAAGGAAAGTGGGTCCCTTCTCAGGGAATAGGAAACAGAAATGAAACATGGATTTGCAATAAAGTGTTTTTAAGTCAAAACTGAATTTAACAAAATATATAACATATTAAAATTAATGCATTTAAACTTAATTTTTAATGTATCATTAAAATATGTAAATTCCATGAGATAAAAAGAAAAAATATCACTTCAAATAATGAGTGACTTAACCACATAGAATTATAAATGAATATGTGTAATTCTATAGCAAATAAATAGACATAGAAATAAATATTTAAAAATGAAGGTCTCCCAGACAAAATAAAAATCAGCCAAACTGTTCAGATTTATATATATATGGACAAAATGCTCTTCAAAGGATTAGAAACACTGTTTGAGATTCACTATGAAGTCCCCGGAAATAGATTATTTCACAGTTGGGTTCTTTGTAGCCTGTGCAGAGCATGTATTCCCAAGGCTCTTCAGAAATATCTGATGTTTTAATGAACACAAAAAGCCCAACAATGGAGAACTGTCAGGCTGGTACACCCAGGGTACCCAGGATATCCAGGATAGCTGTGAACACAGAGAAATATCAAACTGTCAACTTATTTAAAATGCTAAGTGGTTTTAGTTTTTGTTTGCAGTTTTTAAATTGTAATTTACTTACATAGTTCTCAGGCAGGGACTTTGTAGGTGACATCACATCACAATGTTGAGAGGTCGGGCAAACTTGGAAACACTATAAAGCCCTGCAGAAGACACAATAAACAGTAACTACTAAGACTTCACATATATCTTTTACAGACTTAGGATACAAATTTTACAACATTGACAAATAAAATAAAGCCACAATGTGGTATTGCTCACCAATTGGGCTCCACTAGGGAATCTAGGGACGCAGTAATAATAGAAGTCTTCATAGCAAATATATATTCCACACTTACTCTGTACCAGAGGCCCTGCTACTTGGCTTGTACACACCAGTATTTATTTGCTCTCTCCTGTAGCCCTGTTTTGTTATTGCCGTCATAATTATCATTGAGTTTTGAAAGCAAAAAGTCCAGGATGTAAGAAAACACGTTAAGTTCCCATTATCACACAGATAACAATAGATGGGGCTGGAGCCCTGCCTAGAAATGTAACTTCTAGATCTTGTGCAGGAGGGGGAAGAGAGAAAGGGACAGTCATATGAACAGCTGCCGGAGAGGCAGCCATACATTTCTGTAGTGGCTGTGACTTTAAGAAAAATACTAACTGAAAGTAGGCAATGATTCACTATGTAAATCCATTCCATTTCAGGGGATGTTTAACATGATGGAACTCTGAAGGCATTGCTCTGAAAACCGTGCACAAGATGGGAGGCCCGATTAATCCCATCAATATTCAACATTTGGTGTTCTCACAAATGCAGTGTGACATAAAGTGACATCGTAATTTAAAACACTGTAAGGGAATCCTCTGAGACATTGCCTCGGCAGCTCTACACTCACACTAACACGTGACTGCCTTTCCTGTTTCCTCCAGCATCAGCACCACTGGGAGCCTGACACACTGTTATTGCTCTGAATCCACTCCCTACTCCAGCAATCATAGCGTGCCTTTGCTATTCTTCGCACTAAAACACACAGAACCTGGTTGGTAGCACAGACCTCTGACCCCAATACGAAGAGATGGGAGCAGGAGGGTTCTGAGTTTGAGGCCAACCTGGAGCTATAAAACAGATGAAATAGTGCGTCAATAGGTGGTACTATGGGTTTGCTTTCTCTTTAGTCTCTTATTCATTTATCCTTGCTACTTTGCAGGCTGGCTTTTGTCCCTACACTCCAGTCCCAGAGGATTTATATAAAGATCACAGAGAACTTCAGTGCTGGCAAAGCCTCTCTCTAGCATTGTTGCCATGTATGAGTGATCTGGCTGACTTGCAGTTCTCCTTTCTAAGACCCAGGACTTAACTCTATAGCAGCCTGGACTGCTGGCTGCTCACATTTGAATCTCTTACCAAAAATTTCCCAAGAATCTTTCTTAAGAGAATGCTCCCTCTCTAGAGGCAACACACATCCAGTGACTGATCCTCATGGGTTAGGAAGACTAGGAGTTTTGCCTCAACCCAGGAGCTCTCTGAATAGCCAATGACCAAATATCCCTTGTTCTCATTTGGGTGTGGTTCCTGAGAGTGCAACCCAAAGCGCTCTCCTCAGAGTCTGTCTTCAGGGCCTATTTTCCAAGGACTGAGCTGTGACAGCCATCCACAGCACTGAGAGTGCTGGTCACCCAACCTTTCTGATAGCACGCTGCTTGGCTGCCATGGTCTCCTCCTTCTCCTATGTTTCTTCAGTGGCTTCCTTTAATATCTTCCAAATCCTAATACCACATCCCCTCCTCCAATCACATCCTGCTTTCTCTCCATCTGCATTGTCTTTGATGATTTCATTTACTGTGTGGCTTACAAGATCTCCTGAGTAAACTGGGAGCATGGGGACCATGGGAGAGGATAGAAGGGGAGGGAAGAGGAAAGGAGGAGAGCAGAGAAAAATGTATAGCTCAATAAAATAAATTTAAAAAGCATGCCGAAAGCCTACAAAAGTGTCTATCTTCAGTCACCCCAATTTCTTATCCCATAGCCTCCCCATCCCAGTTAGTGAAAAAGCCATCCTTTTAGTTTCTCAAGCACAAACCTGGTTTCTAATCAGTTCTGATGTCTATGTTTTCCAGACTCGCTGTCCAATCCAAAAGGAAATCTGCTGGCCTCACCATTAAGTGATGATCCAGATTCAGGTTCCTTTTCACCCTGCACCCTTGCAGATCTCTACCTCTATTTTCCTGAAGAGAAGAGCTAGTGTGAGTCTTTTCAAACACAGCAATAATGGGTCATTGATCTGCTGACAAACCTGGCAATGACCACAGCAGACATCCCACTGGAAACAGCCCCTCCCTGACTTCAGCTTTGCCATCAGTTCTCTGAATGCTTCTCTTCCAGAGCAGAGCACAGCAACCAGCCTTCTGCTGTAGTCTATAAAGCCTGAATCCTGGGGTCACACTAGGTCTCCGGAATGTTCCGGTGCTGATGTGCATGGTGAATGTGTGCAAAGAGGCAATGTAAAGCTAGTCAGAAAGTCAGGGAAGGGGTGAAGTAAAGGCAGAAGTAAACTGATGTTCTATCTGCATAGAAGCATTTTGACTAATTTATGACTCCTGAACACGAGCCTTTTCTGTTTGAGTTCCTGTTCTGCTCCTTTCATGTAATTCATGCTTTTTCTTTTTTAAAAGTTTGTCAAGAAAAAAAATCCTCCCCATCTGCCTTTGCCTCTGCTTCTTTCTAACCTGCTTTGTCCTCTCCCACTGCAACAGGTCCCTTGCAAAGCACTGTTAGGGTCTCCATAATCTCCTCTCTGCCTCCATCTCACCATTTCAGTCCCGTCCCATCCACCTTTCCAACATCCCCTCCAGGCTGACACAGACACTCCATCCAGGCCTGCACTCTTAACTGTTCTGTGATATAGTATTGATCACTTTACAATGGTACCTCACCCTGGCATTATGTCTGCTCCAGAAAAGCAAACACTTTAGGCTTTCCATGCACTTGGCATGTAAAGACCGAGAGAAGCCTTTCCCTAAGCAATTCCTACAAGGACTCTCTAACTTATGCTAATAGCATAAGCTCCCAGACTTTTCAGACTTTTGCTCTTGAAGGAAGGTGACCTTCCCATCCTCTTCTATGTTGTGGACCATGGGACTCTTGGTGCACAGCTTGATTTACAAAACTCTACTTAGATCTAACAGATAGGTAGCTGCTGTCACCAAGTCAGCAAAGATAAAAGCTTGTGACTGACACCAACAGGAAACAAGATTTCTTAAAGATTAGGTAATAATATGTAAAGAAATTCAAGAGTTCCACATTCAATGAATTATTCTAGCATTGCCACCTAGAGCTCCCCATGTAATAAATAAACATATATCTATATATTGTGTATGTACATATAATTATGAATGCATATGTACATGAATCACAATTTTTATTACTTCTTGATGGATTATGAAGTTCAAAAAAGAAAAAACTGAATATGGACAGGGGAGATGTCTCAAAACATTTACCCTGAAAGTCTGAGGACTTGAGTTTGATCTCTGAAATGCCCATTAAAAAAAAGCGTACAAAGCTGGAGGCAGTGTTGAACATCTGTAACCCCAGCACCCCTAAGGCACAAAAGGAAGATGACATATGAAAATTTGCCTCAAGTTCATGGGGTAGTTAGCCTGGATACACAGAGCAGAAACAACATGAGAATACCTGCTTCATGAACAAGATATAAGGAATGAACTGATTCCTGAAAACTGTTCTCTGATTTCCACATGTGTGCTATGGCATAAACACACACACACACACACACACACACACATTAACTTAAAACATAATTACTCTGAGTGAGATAATTCAGACCCAGAAAGACAAATGTCACATGCTTTCTTTATATGCAGATGTTATCATTGAATCTTTAGATATATGTTTTTTAAATTGGAGTACCCACAGAAGGCAAGGTACTAGTAAAGGCCATGGGGTGTGTCAAGAGAAGGAGGCTAGAACTCAGGTTGTATGACGTGGAAATAATGAAACAGAAAGGAGCAAACAGAGTGGGTGACAGGAAGACAAGGTAGAGGATGGAGTATAGGAAGGGGTAACTATCACTGAATACCTTTGAAAAAGCCACATGGAAACCTACTAATGTAGAAGCTTTTTAAAACATACACATATAAAAGAAGTTTAAATAAAATTAACCTATAACAGAGAAACAATACCTTAACCAAGCTCCATAGACAAGTAAATAAAAATCCCAGAACTGGGTATGGGTTACCTCTTTAGGAGTTATGGGTCAATAGTGTCCCATAGACTATACCCCAAACACTATTTATATTGCTCTTTTCTAATATCTAGAATTTGATAGTGAGACCTTATTGTTAAAGGCATCTCACACTTGAATCATAAGACAAAATAATCAAGCTGGTATCAACCTATAAGCTTCATTCCTACAGGTTACTTTCATAGTGCTGGAAAGTGCTATACACATTGCCCATAGGGAAGAAAATCAGTAGTCTTACCCAGCTGTGAACTCTGTGGTCCTATAGTAACAACTATCTTAGAAATATCTACCCTGTGGTGTACAATAGTGACAAGAATATTATAGGAGTAACAAACCACTTTCTTGGATGTAAAGTCCCTTCCATAAGACAGAACTCATACTCAGTAATGGTTAACTGGGCCTGGAACCCATGACGGCTAGGTCATATACTCTAGGGTAAAAGCCAAAAATTCTGCTAAATTGATGTAGTAATGAACAGTTTTAATCTTTGTATGCATAGATCAGTTCATTTTTCAACTCACATTGGAGAAATTTCTTTTGGTAGTAGATGCCAATTAACAGAAACCCACAACTGGTCAAATTGCAGAGAATAAGAGACTGTGAAGTGCTCAGCTTTACATGGGGCATCTAATTCATCCACCTTCCTTCAAGGATCAGGAATCATCATCGTGGGAAAGGGGACAGAAAAACCACAAGAGCCAAACATGGTAGACGTCTTGCAGTGATACAGTATTTGTCAGACAAAACAAGGCCATTGCCCCTATAAACTCAAAGTGACTGTGAATGCATGCTCAAGACCTGAATAAGATCATGTCAACCTAAAGTCCAGATGGGTAGAGAAGGAGCTCAGGAAACCCCCTTGTTCCTATCTGAGGAGCCATTGCAGTTGATAATGGCTAGGGAACAATGAGTCAGTGTTCTTTAGGAAAGCAGCCCTCAAGAGACTACCCAAGCACCAGTAAATGGTCCTACACCAAGACACATATAGGGAGCATTAAGTGGACTTCATTGTTTGTTGTTTTGTTGTTTGTTTATTTTGTTTTGTTTTTTAAAACAGCATACTAAGTTGGGAGGGAAAAGTTGGGGAATATAGGGAAGGAATTTGAGGAAAGGAAATGGATGTAGATTTACTAAAAAATAGAACATATGCATGTATAAGTTTTTAAATGAAAAAGATTATTTAAAATTAGTATTTGAATATCCTTTAATTAATGTATTTAGTAAATATTTATAATGACCAATCAACATTCAATGACCATAATCTCTGTTCTTTTTTGAGAGAAACAAGTCAATTTTTCTCACTTATATTATAGCTAAAAATTATCCAGAATACAACAAAAAGCTTACTGGGTCATTGTTCACTGCTGCATAACATATTATAATGAACAGCAGGACACCATCCAGACAGTAGGAAATGGGAAACTAAATAAAGGCTATTTTATGTCTTTGATTATATAGTGCTCAGACATAATAATGAGGTTTATTCAGAGACATCGTTAGAGAGGGTAGATTCTCTGCTTTGAACTAGAGCATGCAAAAGCAGTAAGTCAAAAGTCTTTGGCATCTCATTTCACCTGCATGAGTTTCACGCAGACATTTCTGAGTGTCCTGGACTATCCCCAGCATGTTCACCAGGAAGTCAGAAACTGAGGCTCACAAATGGATTTCTCTTTCTGCCCGCCTTTTCCCTCTCTGGTCTCATGCTGATAGTTACTGCCTTTAGTCATTCTGCCATGGGGCACTCCATGCCCCTCTGTAAGTCTGGCCCAAGACAGCTGTCTCTGATATCTCATATAGAACACACCCCTGGTACCAGAGGTGAGCAAAGCCCAGAGTTGTAAGTCTCCAATGCCTTTTGCACTTTCTTAATAAGAGGGGGAACAATTCCCCTCATGAAATTCCCCGCTGATAATCCAAGAGATTGAGCTGCAATGCCCCATCTCTCCTAAACTCAGGTCTAAGGGTGTGTGGCTGTCCTGAAAACTTGAAAGAGCTTCTTCTATACCCCCTGTGCTCTCACTAGATCCCTCCTTTTCAATTAGGTTCAGTTTTGAATGAAAAAAGAGGAAATAAAAAGGAAAAGACATGACTGTTGCTAGGTATGGTGTAGGAGAAAGTTTATTAGAGATATGTGGAGAGCATAGACAGTGAGACAGGAACATCTGGGAGAGTCCAGAGTTCACATGACCAGACTGAGCTGGGTCATGTGGCACAGGGAAAGGAAAAAGGGGCATGTGGAATCAGGTGCAGCAGCCAGGAAGCCAAAGGGAGTCCAGTCCCTGGGCTGGAGAGATCATGGTAGAGGACATGATATGCCAGTCATACCCTGTAACAGGTAGAGGGATTCTGGGGAACCTGAATGACAGATCCACTTTGATATGTTAAATAGGCACCTCAGCACTTTGTCCCTGGTTTGAAACAACTTTTTTTAACCAGCAAATGACACTCGTCAATAATTATCTGGAACTTTCCCCTACTCATCTCTCAGTCAACTCCTTTGACCTTTACCAAGGTGAAAATATACTGTGAATTATACTCAGAAATTCTTTTAGAAAAAGCTAAAATATCTTAAGGTATTTTGTGAAATTATGTTTAAGATATTATATAGATTAAATATAACGATGGATTTTAGTAATTTTTTCAATTTCTCATTTTTCTAATAATGGTCATAAATTAGATTAGCAATAGAAGGACAACAAAAACATCTAAAAGATAAAAGCAGTGTCAAGTATGAAACATAAACTGTGCTATGTATATAGACATAGTCTTAGACATAAACTTATTTAATCTAATCCTTGCAATAATCCTGAAAAGCCACTTACAGCCATTATAGTTTTATGAGTAAACTGAGATTCGATAGAATTCCCAAAGGCATATAGCAAGTGATCTGAGCATCTATTGGTTCTCTGATCCCACCCCTTCTAACTGGAAACTCAGCTTCAAACAAATGGCTGGCCTGCTTTAGAGCTGCTTTCCTCTTGCAGCTAAGAAAACATCAAGGGCTCTGCCCTAGATGACTTCCCTTCCTTTCTGCCCGGACTACCAACAGATGTTTGCTGAATGAATGAAGATTTCTCTTCGACACCCTATTTTATTGCATAACAACAGTGTGCAGCTCTGACTACCCCACTATACTTTATGTCCTTTGGGGTAGTATTTATTTAACTAAAAACCTACATTATGTGCATTCTTTCATTTCTGACTTTCCTATGGCATCTTATATAATAATGATAATAGCTAACATATTATAGGAGAAAACTAGGATGTCAAGGAGGAAAAAGAAAACACCATTTCATGGTTCAAAATAACTCATTTAAATGAGCCTGCACCCTATAGCTGGCACAGGAAAATTTGCAGAATCAATACTCATGAATGGCATTCTGCAAGATATATCCCTGCTCTGAATTTCTTTTCCCTCATTTTCAGGGTTGCTGTGAGGTTTATCACGTGAGAAAATGCTCACATGATAGCCACATACATTAAGTTCCCAAGTAGTACTCCACTGCAAAATAAAAACATCATTGCAACTGAGTAGTGACTAAATTAGGTACCTTTTTAAAAAAAACCTCATTTCCATTTCCTTTTTGCTTATTCCTCTTACTTTCTCTCCACTCATTTCTGGCTTTTGGAGGCTGAATGGAGATGGTTTCAGATGTATAAAATAACCAAAAATTTCTATTGTCAGTGTCAACCTAGAAAGGACGAGGCAGCACTAGACACTTCGGTGGTGAGGCTGGACAGCAGAGGAGGACTGTGTTCGTACACCTAGTGCATCAGTCCCTCAGAGAAGTTCTGGAGGGCTGTGTGGCCATGTGGCAGCCTCCAGGGAATCAGAGCTCTCAGTCAGGGGCAAGTGTGTCAACAGCCATGTTTTTATGAAGGAGAAAATATGCACTCTGGCGCTAGAGAGATGGCTCAGTGGATTAAACACTGGGTATGCAAATGTGAGGACTGGAGATCAGATCCCCAGATATTACATAAATTATGCGGGGGTGGGGGGCATGGCAGCTGCCTGCTAGTCCAGTGCTAGAATACAGAAATGATGATCACTGGAGCAAACTAGGTAGCTAGACTAGCCGTCTGGGTGAGCTCAGAGACCGTGCCCCCACGACTAAGGTGGAGAATGATGATGACTGTTAATACCAACCTCAGGTCTCCATGTGAGCTATAATGGGGAACCCAGCAGATATGACCACTCAGAAACAGTTTATAGTCAATTGAATGTCTTTATTCCTGCTGTCTGGGACTGCAATCGGGTATTTGAAACCCAAATGTAGTGCTGAGTCTTCACAGAAAGGATTTTTTTTTAAGGCAAACATCATATCCTGATATTTCACTCAGCAGTTGCAGGGGAGGAGGTTTTGAACAAGCAAGCAGTATAACAGAGGCTAAGATTAGTAGTTAGCTGGAGAGGGAGGTTTTGGGCAAGCAAGCAGTTTAACACAAGCTAGGATAAGTTAGTTGGGGCCTCTTGACCTTGGCTTCCTAGAGTTGGGTAATTATTAACCAGTTTCCACATCAAGGACATCAAATTCTACTTAAACCTAAAATGGTCTCAGCAAGACTACACAGTGGAGAATCCTTTCCTCTGTCTTGCACTGTCACATACTTATATGTACATTCATACCTGTTTGCAAAATGTGCCCAAACTCATGAGAACAGTCATACATATACAAACACATACAAAAAAAAATAAGGACATTTGTTTTGGAGCTGTATCCTCAGATGATGGTGAAATTTGGATGGTAAAACAGAATCAAAGCTGGTCTGTCCTTATGCTAAGGGAAGACATTAATATGTAGGTGGGTACCCTCTTAGGCCAGATAGTAAAAGAGAGCATTATTAGAGGGAGAGACGCAGTGAGGCGAGACATTGTACCGACTACAACATGACTAGACTATCACCTTCAGTCCTGAGCACCTATGGAAGAGTCCATCGGGTAGAGAATTAGTGGGATGTTAAGGAGTCCCAAAGCAGGTGATAGGACGATCAGTGAAAACACAGGCAGTTAACATAAAGGAAACGTGTTTAAATTGTCGTGATGGCAGCTGTGGGAAGAAGACTGTATTTGTTCAACCTGTACCCAGATGCAGGTTTAAAAAGGAGAAGACAGATTAATGGGGAAGAAAACTCCGTCAAATAAAGGAGGACTATTTTTTTTGAAAATTTCATAGTTGCCTAAGAAAGAGTTGTGCTGATTCAAAAAGTCTGAGCTTTAATGTCTCAGGACTCACTCCATGAGCATAAGACCTGGATTCCCACACCCATGTAAAAAGCTGGGCACACCAGCAATTTGCATCTGTAATCCTAGTACTGGGAGGCAAAGATGAGAGGATCACTGGGGCTCCCTGCCCAGCTAGCCAAGCCAATCAGCTAGCACTGAATTGGGGTTCCTAAAAGCTGTCTCAAAAATAAAATGGTAGAGAGTAGTAGAGGAATAAACTAGACCCCTGGCCTCCACACATACTGACGCACGCAAGTACACCGGCACTGATACATTACACACACACACCACATACATATACATGAATACCTACCACGTAGACATGCACACATGAATATACCTGCCCCACATTCACACACACACACACATGTGCGTGCACACACACCAGCATATCTGCACTGGCATGCACACTCATATACAACATGCATACAATTATGAGGAGTCCCAGGAGTGGCATTCAAACATAGCTCACACGGATATCCTGAAGGAATGAAGAAGATTCAGACACTGCTTGAGCATAAGACCCATACGTTTGTTTTATTTCTTAGCATCTGTGATTATACAAAACCTACACAGTGGCAAATGACCCCCATGTCCTGTCTCCAGTCTAGGGGTGACATTTTGTTGTTCAATGCCATGGGTATATTTGCTGCACTGACTTTATGAACTTAGTTTCTTAGCTACAGAGAAAAAGAAAGGATGTGTTAGTTGATATGTAAATGAAGAAGAGTAGATGACAAAAGATGACAGCAAATGACCTGTGGCCCATAGAGAATAATGTTGCCAGCTCAGAACCAGTCCTGATTGCAGGGCTATGCCAGCGCTCTGTATCATTGCCTCCTGTGGTAGGACTTTTTCTTCCAAGAATTCTGTCTGCCCAGAATCTGACAGTTCGTAGCCAGCTATCTCTCTGGTTTGGACCTCTCAAACCCTGAATATCAATCTCGAGGCTTTGCCTTTCCTCTACGAACCCACTATTCCAAGTAAATGAATAGAGTATGGAGGACAGGAAGGGTATGGGCTAATGCCAGCCTTTCCTTTCCCCTAAAGAGCTTTCCTTAGCTAGTCCTCCCTCCCATTGGGAGCTACAATCACTGCCCTTGGTGGTTCCTTGGTTTCCTTCCTCTTTCTTGTGAATTTTCCTTCAGAAATGAAGACCTTTCTTTGCTAATTATGCAAAGCAGCTTTGCTCTTGCCAAGTCACTAGCAGCCAGCAGTTAGCTATTCCTGGTCAATGTNGGGGGGGGAGACTGGCAGAGACTGAACTCTTGCTTTCTGTTTGATTTATCAGTACTGATAAAAACCTTCCATCCCAACAAAGACACTTTTCTACTTAGCACAGGCTCATGAATAAATGTCTTGGCCTCCTCCTGTGTAGATTGGGGGGCATGGCGTATTTGTTCATGTGTGTATGTGTTGAAAAGGTTTTACTAAGACTCTTAATGGAATGAGAGACTGTTTGCAAAAGACCAAAGGATTGTCACTAACTGAACCTGAACTGACAGCTACTGGGATGCAAGGAGATTTCTTTTGCAGGTAAGAAATGGTCTGTTAATAAAATTGTGAATGGCTCATGGGAAAATCAGGCAGACAGTAGCTAAATGAAAAGATAACACTTAAACTAGTTGAGACCTCCAGAGGAGGAACCAAGAGGTTGAAGCATTTGGAAACAGGCTCCTGTTTGCTGAGCTGAGTACACTGAGGCTTGAAGAAGCTCAGGAGTGTGTAGGCAGAGAGGAGCTGGTGGTTACATGAATAAGGATGGACGACCCTCTGGTTTTTCCAAAAGCAGAGACAACAAAGAGAGGTCTCCAAGCTGGCACCTGGAGGGACTTCTCTTATGAGAATTAGGTGAATAAGTCAGGTCTTCTCACGGGCTGATACAATGACTGTAGATTTCACTCACATTCCAAAGAAACCAGATTCGACTCTGATCTCCTCTGCCCACAGAAAAGTTCTCGAAGAAGCTGCACCTGTGTGAGAGATCCTGCACATTAGTTGACCCTGGCTCAGTAGAATAATCTGACTAGAGGGATGGGATGCTGTAGGTCAGGTATCAAAATTTTCCCTGGCTGTCTTTAACCACTTTTAAGAGCCATTTACAAGCATTTGACCTTACATCCTCCAGGCTTTCCCTATAACTTTTAAGCTTGGCATACCTACCTCCCCACCCCCCACCAGCTCTCTAGCTGTAGATGTGATAAAGACAATATTTAAATAGCATAAGCTTCTCTGCCTTGCTGAGGCCCAACTCTTTGTGACCCCACTAAGCATCTTGTAAACACATTGATTCCAGATTTTCTTTACCAAAACTTCTTTAGTCCTAGGACTTGTCATTTGGGATAACTTGAATCTCTAATCCTCAAACTACAATCACTGTTGTCTGGATCAGAATAAGCTATTTCCAGATAGTGGAGTTGGTCTATAAAAACCAGCCTTCCATTTGCAAAGCATGTGAATTTTTCAAAAGAAGCCCAATAAGTAAAATCTGCCTGTGTCTATTGTCAGTGAACAGTTTTAAACATTAAAGTCGTGTACAGCAGATGTCATGGTGTATAAGCCCACAATCCCTGCATTTGGGAGGCTTGAGTGGGAGGATCAGAAATTCAAGGTACCCTGATCTGGAAAGTATGTCCCAGGGGATCCTGTGCTTCTAAGCAAAGAACTGTTTCAAATTTTAAAAATAAAACAGAACTACTTTGGATAGCAAAACATGAAATGCTTAAACACTTACCATCCTGCTTCCACAGCAAATGTAGACTGTCATGCAGATTTCTAAAGTAAAGGATTCCTAAGCACTGGAGCTGAAATAACTAGGACTATCTTTCATTAGAGACAAAAAATGTATAAGGGTTGCAAAGCAGGACAAGTGTATGAGGGGGTGCTGCCATGGGGAATGACCTGTTATCAGATTCACTCTTTAAAGTTAAGATTTCTGGACCTAGGGGCTACAGAGACAGTTTACCAGTTAAGAGCGAGTGCAGACTGCTCTTGCCGAAGACTGGGATTTGGTTCCCAGCACCTATAAGTCTCTGGCTCAACAAGAATGTGGCAGGCTCAGTTGTCAAAGTCTTATTGATGTGCTCTGGAAGACTCCAACAGACAGACTAATAGAACACTGTTGTATTTGGTAAGCATTTAGGTTCTTCTTTGAGACTTCCTAGACATGGAGCAAAGGCAGTGTGAAAGACTCGGGAGATGGGGAAATCAATTCATCAGACCCCAGACAAGTGACATGCTCTTAATTTGTCATGTTCTTTCTTAATAGGCATCACTCCACGCATTGTCTGTGAAGCGAGTGACAGTAGCAGGTGCTGTGGGTGATTTGTTTGTGTCTATTTCTCTGCTTGAACACACACATTAAAACACGGGGAGCTCTTTTTTGGTCCTGTGTAAGAGTAGAACCCTGTGTCACTCCAGCTGGTGTCCTCCTCCTTCCTCAGGTGTATACATGTCTTGCTACCTCTTCTCCTCTAGGTCACTATTGAATAGCCCTTCTTCAATACTGCCTCTTTTTAGTCTTTCTCTTTAAGCACTAGCACTCATTGTTCTCCATTTGTTTCTCAGGCATTCAATCTCTTTAGAATATCTGCCACTAGCATTGTGTCACATAATGATGGTCCATTAATATCCAGGTCGATGGATCCAGGGATCCACAGTAGATGTTGAAATCCTCTCATATAAATTGGTGTAGTGCTCATATTAAACTGCTATGCACACTTTCTTGAATACTTGAAATCATCTCTTGATTGCCTATGCTGTTTACTACAATGCGATGCTGTGCAATTAGTTACTACACTGCTTGATTTAAGGAATGACAGGAGGAACATTTATGCATTTTCATCACAAAGTTTTTCCCAAATATTTTCAACACATGATTGATTGAATCTAGAGATGTGGAACATCTAGACATGGAGGGATAACATTCATTTGCTAATTAGTCTAATGTCTCTTTCTTCTTTAGAATGTAAGTTGCATAAAATAAGAATCTTAACTCCCCAAGCCTACAACAATATGCAACACTTGAGACTCCATGAATTAAGTATGGAAAAACAGTTATGAACAGATCTGATCAGGACATGAAATATAGGTGGCTCCATGTACCTGGAGCTTGGGGGTTGCAGCCAATGCAGATTAGTACAAAAGTCCTGTGGAGATATTTCCCACAGTGGTCTCTGGGTCAGACTTTGATTTGGCTCCTAGGTGTCAGTAAGATGATGGGACATCACTCTAGAGAAACAAGGATGTCAGGGAAGAGCTCTATCAGCTTTGACTCCCATAGAAGAGCTATGTAGGAAACAGACAAAACTCTTAGTACATCTCTTTGGTGAGGCTATCTCATGAATTGGACTAGAGGTCCTGGATACTGGAAGGTGGGACTCACCTTTTCTTTTGAGAAGGGCATTACTATTTTCTAGCACAGAAGGCCAATGTATTGGTCTGGTCATTCTTTTATTAAGAATACCCAAGGCTGGAAAACATATGCAACATACATCACAGAAATCTATCTTGATAGGAAGTCAAAAAGAAGGTTCTGATGAGTTCTATATATACCAATGGCCCAATCCCTGCTTTCAAAATCTGGCCACATCCTTCATTCTCTAGTATGCTCTCCAATAGGAATGGATATGTCCTCATATGGCAAAAGAAACAAAAGGTCGAAGAGTGCTACTCTTTTTTATTTTTTTTAATACAGGATTTCTCTTGTAACAGTCCTGGCTACCCTGGAACTCGCCTTGTAGACCAGGTTGACCTTGAGCTCACTGAGAACACCCTGCCTCTGCCTCCAAACTGCTGGGATTAAGAGCATGTGCCACCACCGCCCAAAAGAGTACTTTTTTTTTGAAGGTGCTAAACTCATCTACCAGGGTGGGGCCCTTATGACCTAATCTCTGCCTAAAGCTCCACCTCCAAATACTGATGTATTGGGATTCAGTTGCAACATAATCATCACAGAGGACACAAACATGCAGCCCCTGCCACCTGGCTGCTGCCTTAGTCATCCTGAAAGGGGAATTTCTTTTTTTTTCTGAGGAACGTGGGAGCAGTTTCCAACATGAAACTTGGTCTAAAACGTAGAAGCAATGAAACTGGCATGGAAGTTCCTCAAGAGAACCCAAAGTGAGACAGACACATGAGCCAATCCAACATAATATACATGGATGGAGGTATAAATTGGCTTGTGATAGCCTACCTTAGCATTTTCTATTTTCACACCATAAGGAAAAGGGCATGGAGGCATGGAGCTTTTCAGGCAACATAGCTAGTAGCTATGCTTACGTACCTTAGCTTTACCTCCCGACTCCATGCCTTCTGAAAGCTTATTTTCACTGAACTCAGAGAACCGCCCTCAGATAAATTGGATAAGTGAGGTCTTGAATCATCTGAATGCCTCGCTGTAGTAAGTAGAATTCCTAAGACAAATACACACCCCATGTAGCCTGAAACTTTACCCAGACAGCATCTAAACTTTAGCTTACCCACTCCTTGCCACAATCCTCCATCCACTTTCCTCCACCCCAATCCCTGTACCACATCGGACTGAACACCAAGACTGAATTTCCCAAGGAAATCCAGGGACTATTGAATGCTGTTTTCTCCCTCTTCTTACCCCCTTCTCTGCTCAAGATCCACTCAAATGTGATACCAGGCTGAGCCCAGGGGCTGTGGCAGAAAAGTTAAAGTCAAACTCTGGTTAATATTAAAAAGAGTCTGTGCTACTGGG
>LOJH01013355.1:3130-24871 GCA_001685095.1 Ellobius talpinus
TTGTACCCCAAAAGCTGGGCACCAGATGTAACACTAACAATATTTTTATTGACAAATAAAATAATATAAAATAAAATGAATTTTTGACAAATATTGAGGTTCAAGCTGAAAGATCAGAGAAGCAAAGCAGCCATCCACTAGAGAGCTTTTACCTCTATGAAATACTCAGATTGAAAGAAGAGCAAGATCCTGTCTCATCCCACCTTAGATCCCTCTATAGTGCTGGTATTAAAGGAATACACCACCACCACTCAGCCTCTATAGCTACTAATGTGTGTGATGGCTAACCTTGATTTTCAACCTAAGATACCTAAGAGGGACCTGTGGTTGAGTAATTGCTTCCATCAGATTGGCATGTGGGCATTTTCTTGATTGCTAAGACCCAGCCCACTTAACATTGTATCATTCCTAGACAAGTGGGCCTGTGCTGTATAAGAAAGGTAGATGGGGTTCTGCAGAGATGGCTCAGTATCAAGAAGAGCATTTGTTACTCTTGCAGAGGACCAGGTTTGGTTCCCAACCCCTACATGGCAGCTCACAACCATCCACAACTCCAGTTACAGGGGATCCTGCACATTCTTCTAGTCTCTGAAGTCACCAGGCACACATGCAGTGCTCTTAAATACATGCAGGCAAAATATTCATGTTATCCTAGTTAGGGTTTCTATTTTCTGAAGAGACACCATGACCATGGCAACTCTTATAAAGGAAGACATTTAATTGTGGTGACTTGCTTACAGTTCAGAGATTTAGTTCATTATCATCATGGTGGGATTTGATTGCAGGCAGGCAGACATGGTGCTGAAGAAGTAGCTGAGAGTCATACATCTTGCAGGCAACAGAAAGTAGTCTGCGATACTGGGTGGTATCTTGAACACATGTGATACCTCAAACCCCATCACCACGGGGACACACTTTCTCAAAAAAGACCACACCTGCTCCATCAAGGCCATACCTCTAAGTAGTACACTCCCTTTGGGGCCATTTCATTTCAAATCACCACATATGCATAAAATAAACAAAAAATCTTTAAGAAAGAAAGAGAGAGGTGGAGGAGAGAGAAAATAAGTTAGCTGAATGTGTGTTTAGGAGCAAGACATTCTGTGTTCCTTCACGGTCTCTGTTTCAGTTGCTGCTTCAAGCTCCTGCCTTGAGTTCCTGTCTTGGCTTCCCTCAATGAGCACATGTAAGAAGAAATAATCCCTTTTCTCCCCAGGTTGTTTTAGATCAGAGTTTTATTACATAAAAAGGAAATAAACTCGGACAATGGGTCTTGCTATATAATCTACTGTGATCTTGAACTTATGACCCTCTTGACTCAGCTTCCAAGGGATGGCATTTCATGTATGAGCTCCATGCCTGGTTTCTTGAGTATGATTATTTGTAAATATTTGCCTATAGGTCAAAGAAAATAATGGTCAAATTTTTTAATATTTTTGAAGCCAAAGTCACTTGTGATTGTGTCTTTCTTTCTCTGATGGACAAAGGCGTGTGCACATAAACACACAAATGCATTCCAAATACTCAGGGATGGACAAAATCAAAGGTGCTGGAAAGTAGGAGCGGGGGTCCCCCATGTGACACAGACTACAAATCTTCATGACACAATGCAAACAATTGAAAGGTGATTAAAACAACTTCCAATATTTGTGCGGTTCACACTTACAATACCAGCACTCAGGAGGAAGAGGTAGGAGAATCTGGAGTTAGAGGTCATCCATCTCTGGATACAAAGTAAGTTCAAAGCTGGGCTGCCTGAGACTCTTTCTCAAAATAACAAATAGCCGGCATTTTTACTGTTGGTGCATCACTGAGAAACTTGGATTTTGTCTATTATCTGAAAGGATACAGATTTTCAAATGTTTTGTTTTGGATTATTCTTGTTGTAGTTAAGGGAAGGTAACTGAACGTATCTGAATATAACTCCTTCCTATTCAAAGAATGCATCCAGAAAGCATATACTCATCTCTGTGCCTGATACAGATGTGCACTGTGCAAGGACACCTGGATTTTATTCTACTTAAAATGTCAAAACCATGAGATTTAATCTCCAAAACCAAAATTACCTAAGCATACTTGTTACTAATAAATGTGTGTATGTGTGTGTATGAGGTTTCAATAATATTGCTTTACTCAAATATCTTTCATTAAAAGAAATGACAATTTTTCATATTTCTGTTTTAATAAAATTCACAGTTCAAATTAATGCAAATAATTATTAATAAATAATAAATGCAACAAATTATTAATAAAGGCTTTTTAAATATTAAATAAGAATTACAAAACTGAGGACAGTACACAAATATCTGTACAACATATCACTAAAATCATGTATAATAGTTATTATTTTTCACTCGTACTGAGACATAATTTGCATAATTATTTCCTATGAATGTTAACCATATAAAAATAATATTTCTAACAAATATATGACACAGTTTTAAATATTCTATTTACAATATATAATTTAAAGTTTGTTTTAAAAATACTACTAATTTTTGTTTACACAAAGGCAAGCCAAGAAAGCCTTCATCCTCCTGCAGCACACCACTCATCAGTTACTTCTGGGAACTTACTTTATGCAGGTTCGTGTGAAACTAAACATTAAATATGATTCCAAATATTTTTTCTTCAAATTAGATTTGCATATTATGAAATGTCTGAAAGGAAAGAGAATAAAAATAGTAGCAACACAGTTTTTAACACACATAAAATATTTTGATACTTTTAATATTTGCATTCTATATTATTTTTTAATATAACCCTGAGAAAGCAGGCTAGTGTACTGACAGAAAGGAGGGGATTTTGTTTTATTTTATTTTTATTGTTTTTATTGCACTATACATTTTTCTCCACTCAAGGAGGGAATTTTATATAGAAGGAAGATGTTGATCTTCCTATTGACAAGCAATTCAGAAAATGTGCTTAGAACATATTAAACTGGATTATTATGATTATAATCTCTTGATTAAATAATCTGAAGCACGTCTGAAGGGATGGTTCATCAGCTGAAAATATTGCCTGCTGTTCCAGAAAATCCTGCTCTATTTCCAGCTCCCACATGGCAGCTCAAAGTTCCAGTGCCAGGCATACGCAAGTGCAAAAAAACCATACAAATAAAATAAAAGTAAATAAAATCTCAATCTAAAGCAGACATTTACATGGAATATTATACAAGAAATCACTGAAACTCAAAACTGTTTTAGTCATGATTTAAACTCTTCAATTTAAGATAGTTCCAGGCAAATGTAGTTTGTGTACAATATTTTATTACCTTTATATTTGGGTAGTGTTTAGTATTGGATTCAGGACCTTACACATACACAAATACAGGCTCTAACATTAAACTACATCCCAAGTCCCATGTTTTAAATGATCAGGCAATATTGGGGGAGAAACAAATCTGATTACTTTATTAATGTAAGGGATTCATATAAATTATGTACAAAAAATAAATTAAGACCCAAGAAAGGGATATATATATATATAAAAGGGTTGGAACAGTTTGGAATTAGCTAATTCAAGTGAGTTAACACATTTTCTTCCTCTAAAGCAAAGGAAAAATTTAAATGTGGTGGCTATGAATATTCAGAATTCACAGTGTCTATTGCTTCTAATTTGTAATGGCTGCTTTGAAATAGTAATAATAGCAACAATGGAACAAAAACAGTTCCAACTGAGTCACCAGACACAATTCGATTATTTTGCATGATAGCACTTAGTCTCTTGAGTGCCAGAATCTGAAATTTGGGATTACAGGCAACATTTTCTTAAATCATAGTATTAGGGCTGATGGATCTACTCAGCGATAAAGCATTTACCTTGTTTTGTGCACACCCTGTAAATGGGGAAGGGAAATAAATACCCTTGGGATGAGTAAATAAATAATAAATAAATAGATACTCACAGGGTAAATTTCCTAGGTCTGGGAGCACAGCGGGCTCACAGCTAATCTCGTCAGCAATCTAGCACATCTTTTATAATCTAGAAAAGCAATTTAAAAATAATAATACATAGAGTTCAGTGTTATGAATGAGAAAAAAAGTAATGTTATTGTCAATGATGCATGTAACCACCATAATTTTAAAAGTCCCTAACTTAACACGCGTGTGTTCTTTTGTTCCTCTGAAAAGATATGGAAATTTGATGCCTTCACTTTAGAGAGGAGAAAACAGCTTCAAAGGTCACTTATCTCACAACAGCTAAGTGTTTTAGTTCCCAAACTGCCTTCTCTCCACCTAACTCTGCCGTCATCCATTGCCTTCGCTTTGAGTTATTATTTTGTTTCTGTTTTTGTCAATGTGACACAGACTAGAGTCGAGCAAGAAGAGGAACCCTTAGTTGAGGGATTGCCTCCATTAGGTTGTCCTGTAAGTAAATCTGTGGGCATTTTCTTGATTAATGGTTATGTGGAAGGATCAGACTACCGCGGGTGGTGTCCACCCTGCGAAGGTTGTTCTGGGGTGTGTAAGACAGCAGGAAGGCACGGGAGTAAACCAGTAAGCGGCATTCCTCCACTGCCTTTGCTTCAGTTCTGGCCTTGAGGTCCCTGCCTTGAGTTCCTGTCAGTCTCCATCAGTGGTGGAAGTATAAGCTGAAATAAATCTTCCTCACATTGTTCTTGGTCTGCATTCTACCACAGCGACAGAGAGGCAAACTAGAATAAATCCACTGGGCTCAATTTTCCCTAGTCATTAAATGGAAGGTTTTGTTTTTGAAAAACATACAAAAATCTGACTCAATATTCAATCCTATTCAATGAGTAGTAAAGTTAAATACTCCTCAGGGTCATCTAGATTACAAGAAATAAAATGCTCAGAAGCCATTCATTGTAAAAGGAAATTTTAGATTTAGATTTAGAAAGGAATTTGAAACAGGCAATTCAGCTACCATATATTATCATAACTGGGCATTTTGGATGATGGTTATTTAGTGCTATGTTTGGAATTATTAACTCCATTAACTTAAGTGTTCAAAAGAACTCATTTTACAAAGGGCTATCATCATTCAGGGAAACCCAGCACACACTCTACAAATGATGCAATATAAAAACATTTACTTCAAAATAACTTAGGGAAAGATGTTGACTTCTTCACAGTCAGCTCACTGGGTTTTTTTTCATTTATGTGAGAAATCACTTTATTTATACCAAGGAATTTGAATAATGATAAAAGGTTTCTGTCCTGACAAACATTCTAGTCTTTAAGAAAACCTGGCTATTTTCAGATTTGGAAATATTCCCAACCCGAATGTGATCTCTCGTTCCTTATATTTCAACAGTACACACAACCTTGAGCTTGAGTACTGAAAGATTATAAATAGCATCCCATGCAATGTTTAGTCTACTGAGTCCCACCCAAAGAGAGCTGAAGCCTGAAAATTTATGCATTCATTGCTAGATTGGGTTTTTGTTGTTGCTGTTGTTTTTCTAAGATCTTGCCCAGGCAACTTACAAGCTGGCATGGAGCAATCCCTGGTATTGTGATAAAGTCGATGGAAGTGTTTGCTACATTCAGCTGAAAATGTGACAGGCCCTAGAGAAAGGGAAAGAATGCTTATTATAAACCTGGGCGTGTTTCCCAAACAAGTTTCTAGCACTCTATGGTTGGAGACGGAGCAACTGTAGATTCCATCCTTCCTACCCTTTAAAGAACTGGCCTGAGAATTCCTTCCTTTACCCAGACACTGTGGGAGGTGCTAAACATTGATCTAAGTTTGCACCACATTCTCAGTATCTCACATCATGGAACCTTCTGGCTAGAAGAGCTCATGAGGAACTGGAAGGGGACACTCCAGACAGAAGGGAAATGCAGAGTGTGAATCAGGAGGGAGTGGCTTTCTGGCCCCTTGATTTTTTTTTCTACTTAATTGGAAGTCATGTTTCTAGTGATGACATTTGTTTTGAATTGAAGCAATGTATGCTCATTAGTGTAAGGAATTACTGCAAAGGGGGTAGGGCCTTGAAACTGCAGCAAAACTTTCCTCCTTCCCCCTGGTCCACAGGCATCTCCCCAACACTCAGGGCTGCCTTCCTCATCTACAGGTGTCTCTGTGCGACACTCAGAAACGCCATTTGAAATTTAACAGCTGGGTGTAGTTGTGTTGGATTGTAATTCTAATACTTGAGATGGGCAGGCAGGCAATGAGGTTTCGGGTCTGCACAAAGAACTGCAAGCAACTGAGGAAGGTTGGGAGAAGGCAATGTGGCCCTCCCTTCCCATGGGAAGAACAATGACAGATGATTCGCCCCAAAAATCATGTATACAAGTAACATTATATGGATTCAATAGGTTATATTTAAGAATGTGTGTATATACATATATGCGTGCAATAGCAATTGATGAAAAAGCAGGCAACTGATTTGCAGCAGTGGGTGGGGATATTTAAGAGGGTTGAGAGGGAGGATAGGAAAGGGAGAAATGTTATAATTAAATTGCAGTTTTAAAAACAAACAAGAAAGCATCCAAGAGGGGTGTGTGTGTAACATATGCCCATCTGTCTCCTGTTTATTAAACCTCAATGCTGTGCTGGCCGAAGCACAGTCTAAATTCTTCAGCTTGCCCCTGAAGGTTGTTTGCCATCTGGTTTGTTCACACTACTTCCTCCTCCCTAGCCAAATGCATCCCCTTCCTAAGTTCACCCTTCATCCCCAGTTCATGCCTATTATCTCCCTGTCTTCTTCCACTATAGCCCTTAAGCCTGGCCCAGGCTGCCTCATGACCACACTCTCTTACTTTAAAGCCCAACTTAGAAAGCCTGTCACACTGCAAGCTTTCACGGTTGGCTCTCAGTAAATCATCCTTTTCATTACTCTTTAAAAGATCCTTTATGTTCTACTACTTATCAAATTCTAGTGCACTTTATAGATCATACAAGTTGGTAGCAGTTGACTGAAACCCCAGCTGAACTCAAGGCTCTTCTAGACATTAATCTCAATAGCTCTATTGTCTATGAATGCATTCTATATAAAAATCTTTCTTTTATAACTGAGTCACTGAAATAGTGTAAACTTACCTGTGAAATGCTTTATGAATTTGTCTTTCAAGGTCAAGTCTCTTGGGAATATTTCTGAAAACAAAAAAAAAGTTCATAATTTCTAGGATGGATTTCCACTATTAAAACATAGGTATTACACTATACACATAGATCCATGCAGTAGGCATAGCAGGTCTCAGAACAGTGGGCTCTGGCCCTATCCATTCTCCAGGGCTCTGGAGCTCTGGCTTAGCTTGTTGTTTGTTCTACACCTCCCCAAGGAAACCATCCAGACCCCTCACCAATGTCTATTGCTGAATGTCTGATTTTCTGACTTCCCAGAGCTTCCCCAATCCTGTGTTCCCCAGCCTCAGTGAATATCATCATTCTTTAACCCTTGCATTGCTGTAGTGATTTAAATGATAATGTTCCCTATAGGTCCATAGGGAGTGGTATTATTAGGAAGTGTGGCCTTATTGGAGTAGGTGTGGTGTTGTTGGAGGAACTGTATCACTAGCAGGTGGGCTTTGAGTTCTCAGAAGCTCAAGTCAGGCCCAGTGGCTCACTTGTTCTTCCTGCTGCCTGCCAATCCCAGCATACACTCTCAGCTACCTCTCCATCATTACCTGAATTCCACTATGCTTCTTGCCAAGAAAATAATGGGCTAAACCTCTGAACTATATGCTCCCTCCAATTAAAGGCTGTTCTTCATAAGAGTTGTCATGGTCATGGTGTCTCAACACAGCAATAAAACCCAAAGTAAGACAATAGTCCACCTCAACATGTTATGTTTGACTGCCTTAGGGTCTCTATTGCTGTGAAGAGACACTATGACCACAGCAACTCTTACAAAGGAAAACATTTAACTGGGGTGGTTTACAGGCCAGGGACTCAGTCCATAAACATTGTGGTGAGACATGGCAGATTACAGGCAAACATGGTGCTGGAGAAGGAGTTGAGAATTCTACACCTTTGATCCACAGGCAACAGGAAGTGAATTGAGACACTGGGTGTGGCTTGAGCATATATGAGACTTCTAACCCTACCCCAACAGTGACACACTTCCTCCAACATTGCCTTATCTATTCCAACAAAGTCACACTTCCATTTAATAGTGCCACTCTCTTTGAGCCTATGGGGGCCAATTACATTCAAATTACCACACTTTTTATTTTATGTAGGCTGGTATGAGAGATATAGCATGCATATGGAGATCAAATGACAATTTTCAGGGGTTTGGTTCTCTCCTTCCAGCATTTGGGTTCCAGATATTAATCTCTGGTCATCGGGCTTGACAGCAAGCACCCTTCCTCTCTGAGCCATCTCACTCTCCACCAATTGTGTGTTTAGATTCACAGCATTTTCCTTACATATTGACTTCTTTATAAAACACACATAATATGAGTGCTTCACGGAATGCACGTTTGTCACCTGGAGATGACAGAGTTTGTGGAGACTGAGCAATGCTGGTGGAGTCTCAGGGGAACTATAACAGCCCTTTATGTCTTAGGAGGTGAGGAAGCCATCTCTAGAAGCTTCATAGATGTTTCCTGGGGAGGGGAAGGGAAAGGAGGACCCCATCTCATCCAAAGGATCCTTGGATCTAGTGGAAATCATGGACCAGAGATGGGGTGAAGAGCTGAGATGGAGGAACAAGGCCAGGACCAGATGCTTTAACTCAGCAGGGGTCTGGCAGTCAGGCACATGTGACAACCTACTTCACCCTAGTTATCACTGCTTCTGGATTCCTCTTCTGAAGACACTGGCTCATGACTTAATCCAAAGGAGGCCTAGGAAAGCTGCCAGAATTAAAATACAACATGCTGTGGTTTTGCTAGAGTAGAGTTGGAATGGGATGTGATTGGTGGGGTGGAGGGCTCATCATCTGACTTTGTTCCTGAGGGGGTAACAAAGGTGCAGAGTCAGCAGTGCCGAGGATTAGCCAGCCCATCACAGGTGGGATCCCCTTGGCTGCCAATCAGGTGATGCAATTTGCTGTTCCTCAACCTCTTCTTCCTTCCTGCAGCAAAGCTAGAGAGGGTAGGACTGCATGCAGGGTGAGGGGCTACATGAAGAGGTCACTCTGACACACGCTGGAGGTCACTCTGACACACGCTGTATTTAGAATATCAAGTCCACATAACCCTTTCCCTAGAAATTCAGATTTAAAGACCATTTCAGTCAATTGTCTGTTGTAAGAATTTTCTCTCCTTAGAACAATGAAGTTTTCAGTACCCAAAGTGCTAATGGCGATGGGTCTTTTCCCATTCTTGATGTCATCTGCCCATGAAAGGAAGACACGGTTCTCTCCAGTTCCTCAAGATCATGGCTTCTCCTTTGGTTCTCCAGCTCCTCAGCTGCTTGGTGCTCTGTTCTGCATCATAAAGCTTCTCTTCTTAGCTGGTAATTTCCTCTCTTAATTTGCTGTAGAATTTTGCTTTGTGTCTGGAAACACTTTGGCCTTTACTTTATGTCTGTCTGTGCATTTCTGCTACAAAGACATCTCTTTAGTCTGAAAGGTTGTACTGTTCTCTGTAAGGTACCACTTCACTCTATCTCCTTCAGATACCTGCATGAAACTTTCCTTCTTCCTCCTTCTGTGTGTGTGTGTTTATTTTTATTTAAGACCTTTATTAACGGTCCTAGCAGTTTGTTGACTTTTTTTAAAAAAATCAAGTTGTAAACTTTTTATTACAATTAAAAATGAATTTCTTAAAAATCTTATCTTGACCAGATATGAAACAATTTAAAAACCATTAAAGGTATATTGAGAAAAACCAGACTTTCTTTAAAACACACACACACATATTTATCATTACCAAAAAGAGACATCTTTAGGTAAAAATAATAAAAGCCCCATGCTTCATAGATAATACAGATAGTTCTAGCGTATCTGGTCAATGGGCAAAAGGCAAGCTCTTAAGGTCTTCAGCTCCAATCTTTGTTCATTTGTTATTGCTGGAATTTCATATTCATTTCTTCATGTTGGATGACCAAACCGGATGTTGGTAGAGATGGTAAGCCACCATTTATGCAGCCCCGCCCTGCTCAGCCTTGGGAGCAGACAAATTCTCAGCTGGTGGATCGGCTGCTTTTGTCTCTTTGCCATCTTGTGGTTTAGGGTTCTCTGGGAGTCTGAGATGGTAATTCAAGTTGCGGCGATACCAATGTTGAGGTGGCTGTTGACCTTGGGTCTCGTCTCGATGTTCCTTGTCCTCTTCATTGCCGTCCTCTAGGCTGTCTTTGGCGGGGGGGGGGGCTGAGAAATCGTGGTCTGTAACCCTATACATATTCTGTCTTACTGGTCCTCCTTGCTCTCCTGCACGCTGGCTGTCAGCACCCTCCATCACTTCTTGCACAGGAGGGTTGGAATACTGTGGTCAACGCCCATAGGGTCTCCGTAGTTAAGGTGGGAACCTTCGCCTACGTCAGGGTTGGCATTGTTGGGCTTGGCTTTCAGGGGCGCTTTCTGATCCCTCGTTCTTTTCCCCACTCTCACTATTCTGGTAATTCTGCTGGAAACTACGTGGAGAACCCCTACGACGTGGGTAGCGTCTATAATGGTTATGATCTGCTGCGTATTTACTGACTTGAACTGGAACTCCACCAGATCTGTACCATTTGCTGCCTCTGCACACCTTACTCCTTCAACAACATCAGACTCCACAGTCTCTCCATCTCCCACACTGCAAAGGTACTTCCTGGGGTTATTCTTCTTTATGGCAATCTGGTGCACAAATACGTCTTCCTTGGTGTCATCCTGTTGATGAAACCATATCCGTCCCTTACATTGAACCATTGTACTGTTCCCAAAACCTTCGCTGCAATGACCTTTTTGTCCCCATTGGCGGGCGCTGCCCATGTGAGGCCGCCCAGGCACTGCTACCCGCGCAGCTGCCCTTGGAGCAGGACTTGGTGTTGGTAGAGTGGAGGGCTGCGGCAGGGGTGGCGGGCGGCTGCTGGGTCTCGGCCTCACTGCTCATGGTTGCAGTAGTGGTGACTGAGGCCTGCATCAACAGCTGCTGCTCCTCCCGGGGTGTGATGTTGACTAGGCCTGCAGCGGCAGTGGGGATCTCAGGGCTCTCTGGGGTCCACTCTCCGCTCCCGCTACCAATAGGACGCCGGTGGTTTTTAAAGAAGCTTCTAACTCAGTTGCATGACTCTGTTCCTTCTGAATTGCTTTTGGCACTGAACACAAGTATGTGATTCACTATACATCCAATTCCAGGTTGCCATCATCAGCCACATCGTCTTCAGACATGGGGACTGAATCTTCATCATTGCCCGGCAACACAGAAAGGCTGGAGGCTGCTTTCTTTCTTGTAACAGCTTTTCTGCTCTTTGTTGGGACTTTTAGTGTGTGTTCTCTCTATTCAGATCACCTGTTTTCCCATATTTTAGCTTTTTATAGAAGCCTTTTCTGACTTTCTCGAAGTTGGTAATTACCATTCCCGGTCTCACTTGATGATCCTTGAGGTCATTCTTCATTTCTTTAAACTACCCTGAGCATCGTTTTGTCTTCATCTGCCTCTGATCTGAAAGCTTCAGCCTGTCTAGTAGTGATGTATCCTTTTTAAAGTACGGGCCATCAATCCATTCTGTGTAGAATTTGAGACATCTCCTAGCTCTTTCTCTAGAAATTGTATTTCATCACGTTTCAGCGTGAACTCCTCTCTCCAGCTTCTTGCTTCTGTTGACTTCTTCCTGGGCACCTCTAGGCTTTATTGCCCTTTTCAAGCAAGCCCTACCTTTCTCAAGTAGTGCATATTTTTCTTCACATTTTCTTCACTGAGTCCTAAAAGCTCTAAAAGTGTTACTCTCCTTCCACACGAGGCAGCCTACTAATTGGAGGAAAGCTTCTCCATAAAACCAAGGGAGCAGTAACCAATAGCGAGACACAGGATCAATTCCTGTGAGAAATGGTAGGGACTGAGGTCTGGTCTTCACCCAGCAGTGCAAACCCTGCACGGTTCTTCTAGGACTGGCACCAGCAGGGCTCTGGAGCAGCCCTGGGCTCCTGTGTAGTGCCAGGGAGCTGCATAGGTTGCCTGAGCTGCCAGTGCCAGCCAGCACACAGCAAAGAGCACAGAGCACCCAGCATCACCTTGAGAACTAAACACTGGATAATGGCGGGGCAGGCTCTCTCTGTCTATGAGAACTAGAATTAGGGGTGCACATTATTGCACCTGGCTGGACATGGGTTCTGGAGATCTGAACGGCGTGTTTCCCCATGCTTGCACCCACTGAACCATCTCACCAGGAACCTACTGTTGTAATTTTCCACCTAACACTTTCTTTTTTATTTATTGTATGTGTGAGGGTATTTTCCCTGCATGTATATCTGTATACCATGCACATACAGTGCCCTCAGATACCAGAAGAGGGCATTGGATCATCTGGTACTAGAATTGTAGATAATTGTGAGTTACCATGTGAAGGCTGGGAATCAATCTTGCGTCCTAAGATGAGGCCATGTCTCTAACCGTTGAGCTACCTCTCCAGTCCCCATGTAACACTTTCAAGCCTTGGTTGGCTGTAGGTATCTGATCACTCTAAAAGTAACACTAAGCATAAGGCCAGGTCTACTGTACTTCACATCCACAGCTTCCTGTTGCCACAGAGACAGGAGGGAAACATCACCTGCCTCTCTGTCTCCTGACAGCAATCTTGGAAATCTGCTCCTAATATTTGTGAGTTTACTTACAACCATAAAAATGAGAAGCAAAGAGGAAAAAGTATGTTTAAAATGTAATTTTAGGGCAAGTAGGATGGCTTAGTAGGTAAAGGTGCTTGCTGCTGAGCCTGATGACCAGGTTCAATCCCTAAGGACCACATGGTAGAACTGACTCCCACAGGTTGTTCTCTGACCTCCACAAATGTACCCCAGCAAATGCACACACATACACATATGTGCAAATATAAATAAATATAATATGAATTTTAAAGAAATTTGAAAAATTGTAGCTTCCCTAGTGGATCTCTGATTAAAACGCAATCTTCTGGGGGGAGGAAGCAACCCTGGGCGACTCTATCAGCTTCCCACATGGACTTTCTTTACTTTCCGCTGAGACAAATGGATCCTTCAAGCAGATAACTGTTGCTGCCAGAAGCGCTATGAACAGGGAAAGATCCGTTCATGTAAGTGAGCTCTGGATGCTCATAACGAATGTTTATGATTGGAGCATCTGGCTACGGAGCCCAGCAGACAGAAGACATCTGCTTATAGCACCTGCCAAATACAAACATGGAGTAAAATCATATGTATCCTTTCCACCTTGACCTCGTCCCACCCTAGCAGCTTTCAGTGAAACAAATAACTCTCAGCAATCCTACCAATAAAATATTAATGCACATTAAAACCAAAGGGGAGGGACATGGTTGTTTGACTATAGTAATCATTTCCCTCTGTAGATGTATAGTAAACATCAGGCTATAAAGCTTAATTATGTTTACTAGAAATGTTCTAAGGAAGAATTGACATAACCAGGCATAGTGGCATGTCCAGGATTGGAGCTTAAGGTTAGCTTGGACTATATAGTGAGACTCAGTCTGAAAAACAAACTATACACTCTATCTTGATACTATGCAAAATAGCAAAAAAATATTTTCATTGTTAGTCACCAGGTATTAATGTATGACTGTCTAGTTGGGCAGAGGGAAACCTTACAGATTTACAATACAGGAATTTGGATTTTACGAATAGAATTCCATTATAATGAAAGTGCCATCGGTATCCAAATATATCTAGGGTTTCTTGAGATTTTTTAATAAACATAACTCTGGGCATGTTTAGCTATTTCTGAACACAAAGAGATATCATGAAGAAAGAGAGATGTGATACTAGGAAAACTGTCCTGGCTTTCAGACCTGCTTCCTGATGCCCATTCCTATCTTCTGCATGCTAGTGATTTGAGTGAGCACCAGAAGCCTTAAGAGTGCTTCAGGATGGGAGATCATCACTGGAAAGAAGAAAGCAACACAGAGGTCCAGCCTCAGGGAAAGGAGAAGAGCTTTCAGTAAACACCAATGACCGATCAATCCTACCTGTGTAATGAAACCACCACCAAATCCATAAGATGGTGGGATTTCAGAGTTTCCAGATAGCTAAGCACATGAAGACCAGAGAAAGTGAACTTCCACGCAGAGGGCATGGAGGTTAGTGGCTTTCCCCAGTCTTCATCTCTTTAACCCTTTTATGATAAACAAAACTGGGTGTAGTGTTTCCCCTACTTATGCTCATTGCTCTAGCGAATCAAACCATGCAGAGCCCAGTTTGTAAATGGGTGTCAGGAAAATCAGACTGGAGTTAGCGCTTGTGCAGGGCACTTGAAGTGGAGCTGGGAGGTCATGGTTAATCATACCTCACGAAGCTGCATGCTTGAACCTTAGAACTAGGTGGCAGACATCGTGCCTTCCAACATTCCACTCCCCCACACAGAATGTGACACACACACACACACACACACACACACACACATACACACACACACTGGCCATACCAGTTTCTTGAAACAGTTCATCCCTGCCTTTGTACTAATGCTCCTTTCTCCTAGACCAGTTGTTTTCTTCTGCCAGTTCAGGCCATAATGCTTAGTAAGTCACCCATTTGAAGTTAAATAAACACAGTATTTTGTAGATATTGGAACACATCTTAATTTTGTGTTTTCTCATACTACCATCCTAATTAGCCCCAAATAAATTTAATTTTCTCTGTTTGTAAGTAGGTTGATTTTGCTTGTAGTCAACAATCAGAATGTCAAGTTCTTAGACTTGAGACTAGGTGTGAAGTGGGATCACTCCTGGAGTTGGACCCTGTGTCCATGTGGAGAGCATCAGGATTGAGCCAGATTCAAGGACACTAGATGGTGTCCACCGCAGGGTGGACTGTGCTACTTGTGGGGAGAAAATCCTATATCTTTAATGCCACAGAAGTCTGTCATTTTGGTTGCTAGGGCAAAAGAGTACGAAAAGCTCATTGTTTTTAACCACAGAATCAAAAATGTGTAAGATTTTTCTGTCTGCCCGCAAGGGATCTGTTTAGTTCCTGGTCCCTCATTGACTTTGAGAGGACTTAGGACTTCTTGGAAAACTCAAGAGAAGGCAATACTGATTTATGACTGGAGAGGGGACATATCCCTCACTAATTAATAAAGAATGTCATTTGCAATTGTTTAGAAAAACCTCCCTAATGGGATCTTAAGTTTGTTTGGAGGCTCCACCATTAATCAGCATGGCCTTACATTTATTTAAACAACCCCTGAGTCTTCAGCTTTAGAAATTCTGTTGAAATAATGGAAGTGTATATAAGTCACAAAAGGAGGTATAATAACGTCAAAACTCCCTTTCATATTTTTGTTTCCTCATATTTCATGCCAATTTCCTTCTGATCTCAAAATCTTCCAAATCGCTTTTCTATTCCATCACAGCCCATTGTCAGCTTTCTGAACTTGTCTACATGTGCATGCATGAGTGCCTAGAACCTGCAAAGTCTGTGGCAGGGTTCCACTGTGTTCCTTTCTGCTACTATGATAATGGACAAAAGAGCTGGTTCCAGAGGGCAGGAAGAAAGGCTGTGGGAACACACACATGTAATTCTTACCCAAGTCAGACAGACGTTGGGACACTTAAAGAGTTGAGAGACAATCTGGAAGATCACTGAAATACAACGGCTTGGACAGACAATAAAATAAAACAACAGAGTCTAGGCATTTGTGGCACCAATTAGCAGCAGAACCGAGTTGAAAAGGGCAATCAAAACCACTCACAATCAAAAGTCTATCAAAGTGATCTCAAACATTGTTGAATGGCTAATTCAATTGACCGATACATTCATGAATGGCAGACACACTATAGGGAAGAGAATACCACAGGTGGCTAATTATCACTGTTCCAGGGAGCCCAATACCCCCTAACCCTTGCTCAAACAACAGTTCTAGGGAGGGAATTCTGCCTGTCAACTCTTGTCACAGGCTTTGGATTTCCTGTCCCTTCTGCCTGGGAATGGCCCTCCCACTTCCAGCCTCTCCTCTGACTTAGGGAAGCTGGCCAGCTTACTGATAAGGAGTGATATACAACTCCATGTCATGATACCATGAAATACACAGTTGGCCTTCCTGGCCAAAATCATAAACCCCTTGGAATCTCAGAAATGATAGTGTGTTAAGAAGTTGACTGAGGTCTGGCAGTTTGTGAATAGCTTCAGGATGGGTCTGATGGGTTAGTTGATAAATCTTATCTATATAATGAAGCCTCCATAAAAACTCAAAAGCACTGAGTTCAGAGTTTCTGGATAGCTGAATATATATATTCAAGAAGCTGGGAGTGGGGTGGGGTGTTTCCTCACACATGCCCCTTCCTCTATACCTCATCCTATGCATCGCTTCATATATAACCATTTATGAACCACTCCAGCAAATTAGTTCGAATTGGAGGAGAGTATGGGAAAGCTGATTCTTAGCTACAGGCTCAGAATTACAGGGACAAGCATGTGGGGACTGCATTGGACTGCATTTGGCACTGGAGGCATTCCTCAACTTGTCGGTTCTGAGGCCCATCTTCAGGAAGTATCAAGTGCCAGAACTAAGGTAGATTAGAACCCCAGCTGGCATTCACTGCATAGCTGCTGCTGCTGCTGCTGCTGCTGCTGCTGCTGCTGCTGCTGCTGAGGTGCGCAGGGATGCACAACCCCACAGTGCAGTGCCAAGGATGAGCTATGTGGTCATGGCACAGGAGGAGAAATTGGGTCTGAGTTAGTTTTTGCTACTTTCATGTATAGCAAAGATTCCAGAACTTAAACCTGAAAACACAGGGATTGGGGGGAAGAAAAGGAAAAAGGGAAAGTGAAATGTGGAACACAAGAGACTTCTGCGGCCCTCCAGTGACAGCCCAGTGGGAGTTCCAAGGCAATCTAAACCACCCCCTGGGCTTGGTCCTCTCTGTTGCAGGTTCACACTTCAGAATCCCAGTGGGGAATTCCAGGCTCGTCCACAGGGATGACAGTCCTTGGCCTCTAGTACCTGGGAGATGCTTCCTCTGGGATGAGTTATGAGCCCTGCCACTCCTGTGAGAACATCCAGATGGGAACTTGTCTTGTTTGTACTCATGTCCTTATTTTTCCCTGATCCATGTCAAGAGTTCCATTCACAGCCAGCCTCAAGTGTAGCCAGCCACTCTTTCTCTCCCCTTGTAAACAAAATACAGTGATCAAAATATTAGGCCACTTAAAACAGCCATGGAAAGCAATGGCTTTTGAGGGTGAGCCATAGTTCTTTTTTTTCCCCCAGCTACATTGTTTTAAGTCTTCTCTGTCATTTGGGAGAGGGAGGTACTTTGGGTTAAACATAGGGCCTCACATATGCTAGGAAAATGTTCTTCCACTGAGCTACATCACCGATTCCCGTCACTGTCTTTAACCAGAGAAGTTTAACTTGCTAAACTAAAATAAAACAGGTGAAGTTTGTGTGTTACCATGTATAATTTTGCAGTTTGAGATTTTCTCACATTCTTTTTGTATTCCAAAGTGACACTGGATCCCGAGGTAAATATTTTTTGTTAGCAATAATTTTTAAGTCAAAGAGTATAATGGAAGCTGTCACATCATGGCACCCTCCGTCCGGTAGTGACCTCCCCCCTACACTCTCTTCTGGAGGGTTCTCAGATAAGTAGGCTTGGGCCAGATGCACACACTTTAGCCTCCTGTGCCTTCCCGTCCCTTCGTGTTTGTCTATGAGCACTGTTCTCCCCCATCTCCCTGAAACGTGCAGGGAAGGGCAGGCACACCCAACTCTTGCCCATCTGCACAGCCTCAGCTCCCTGGTGGGTAGTGTGGGAAGATACATTCTTAGTGGAAGCTGTGGAGTGACTAAATATATATTTATGCAATAACTGTTAAGACCGGTATTGTTCGTCTGTGACCTTAGCACTTGGGAGGCTGAGGCAGGAAGATTTCTGCAAACTCGAGGTCTGCCTGAACTATGGAGTGAGATCCAAGTAGCCTATGCTATACAGTGAGACGAGAGAGAGAGAGAGAGAGAGAGAGAGAGAGAGAGAGAAGCAGAAAAGAAAGAAACTAAGAAATTCCCCTGTGTTTTCTTAAAATTGAACTCTACACTACTTATGGTGGTATGTGCCTATGATTCTGGGGCTGAGGATGAGGAGTTCAAGGCTACAAAGAGACACCTTGCTTCAGACAAAAGGGGAAAAACAAAATGGAGGGAGGGGAGAAGCAAGGAAGGAAGGAAGGAAAGAAGGTGGACATGAGGGAGGGAGTCAAGGAAAGGAAGGAGGAAGGGAGGAAGGGAGCGAGGGAGGGGATACTAAGAGAAGGAAAGAAAGTGTGGAGAAGAGGCCTTGGCTGTAGTGGGAACTCCAGAGCATTCCAAGCTATTCCCACGCTTTGTCCTCTCAGCAAATTCAGTGCAGGCCAGGGAATCTGGCCCTTTGCTCCAGCCTCTGCCCTGCTCTCTGTCTACAGGCTTCAGCAGAGACACCAAGTAGCTTCTCTCTTCCTCACACCGTGTTTCCTGCTAGCACGTTGCACACGCGCTCCCCAAGAGCCCCCTACACCTCCTGTTCCCCAGGCTCTCTCCCTTTCCTTCTCATTCATACATCTCTGTGTAGGTGTCTCGTGGTCTCCGTCCTGACTTTTCCTACCTTCTTCCTAGGCATCTTAGTAGCAGGAACAACCAGAGTTGGCGCCCTTCTAGCTGACCCAGGAAGAATGCAAGCCAGTACCAGCCATGGCAGTTTACTGAAATTCACAGGCCAATCTCTGGGGTTAGCTTGAAAGGGGGAAGAAAGGGGCATTCCAGAATATTCAGGTGACTAAAGACGGCCATGTTAGTTAAACTCCGGAAGACCCAGAGCTGTTAACAGACGTATAGGTCATCCCTCATCCTGGCAGGTGAGACTACAGCCCAGGTCTTTGGGCAGTTGAGTCAGTTTATTTCCAAAACACATCACACAATTAGCAAGGAGCACATAAGGCTGGTTTCTTTGCTAGCCGGGTTTTGTTATTGAAGTCTCAACCGAGGCAAATAGAGTTAGCTGGCCACTTCCTTCCCAGGGAAGATTCCCGGGAATCTACAGGTGTCCACCCTCTGCTGTGCTTAATTCAGCCTTCCCAACAGGAGCTTGCCCAGCTACAAAAGTGGTGAAGAACAGGAAACGGCAGGGCGGGAGGGTGCGGCTTACCTGCGCTTCGGGAGGCTCTGGGAGCCTGGCGAGTCCCTGTTACAGGGAGGAAAGGCTGTGACTTGAACTCAGCGAGACGCACCGCCCTGCGTCCCCGGGGCCGCCCCTGGGTCCCGGGCGGGGACAAAGCCAGCGCCAGCAGCAGCAATGCGGGCAGCCGGGCGCTGGGCTTAGCGGGCCACATGGCTTTGGCATCCGGAGCGAGGAGAGACAGGCTAGCGTGGCACTGGGACTTGGAGGCGCGTGGCGAGGTCTATGCGCTCCCGGGCGCGGGGCGGGGACCGGAGGTGGGGCGGCGCTGGGGACCAGGAGAACCCGGGACGAGGGCGGGTCAGGGGACAGGTCCCTCGGAAGCACAGGCGCCTTCCTGGGGAGCCTTTGTCTCCAGGGTTTGGGGCAGAGATAGAGCCAAGGCGCACAGCTAGTTCCAGGTTCTCCCGGGTTTCTCATGCCCTACGTTATGGGTGTCTGGGTCACCGCCTCCGCTGACCGCAGGTTCGAAAGAACCCACAACTTCTAGTACTGGACATGGAAAGCGGGGTGGGATTTCTGATGGCAGAGGCAAGGTGAGGAGCTCTTTGACCAGGAGCCCTGTTCCGCCCCAGGGCTGACCAGGTGTGCCCAGCCACTGTCCCTGCTCAGGTGCCAGAGAATCCATCTGTCCAGAGGCCCTGAGGAGCCAGAGCCGGGGTGCCCCAGGAAGTCTAAGGATTGGCACTCAAGGCAACATAAGCCAGGAGTCCCAGACCAGGGCACACCCGGGTCCCTCTGGCCAGGTGACCAGAGCCCGACATGGCTGGGATTAAGTTATGGAACATTTATCATAAAGTTCTGGCAGTGTTAGCATCAATAATGGGAGGGGTCCATTCGTTTAAAATGATAGCATTTCTGATGGGTCAGTACTATGTCAGTTACAGTTTGAGCCATTTTGTCTGCCTATCTTATTGTATTAAGTATACATGTCGACATGTCCACGGCTTGATTGCTGGTTATCTTCTTGTAACTAAGGACAACAAAAGGCTTTGTGGTTCCTTAGTCAAAGTTCCTTAGACTCGAAATTTCTCTCTAAAGACATCTTGTCTGTCTCAAACTGAAAAAATACTCTCAATTTACTCATACAGTTGACCTAAGCGTTTTTTTTGTTTTTTTACTCATACAGTTGACCTAAGCGTTTTTTTTTTCAAACATTCGGAGGAAATGGAGGCCGAAGCACAAAGCACTTTTCTAAGAGCTTTAGAAAGTCCTGCCTTTGACGGGAACTCTTTCAAGAAAGCTGTTGCGCTAAGACTCGAGATGCCTGAGGAAGCACAAACCCTGTGTTTCCTAAGCAGACACCACGAAGTGTAAGAATGGCTTCTATTGCCCAGACAGCCTAAAGAGACCTTAGCAGAAGAAACAAACTTTCTCACGTCTCAACTCAAGTGAAATAATGAAACATTATAAGTTCGCGGACTTGCAAAAGAATTTCACATTTAAATTTAATTCTAAATATCGGAAGTAGGGTATTACTCTGGAAAACAAGGCAGGGAGAGAGAGCAGGGGGTGGAGCTCCAGAGTGTGAAATAACGCTAGAGAAAATAGAGAAGTGACAGACATGCTCCTCAAGTCGCTGCAAGTGAAGAAAGCTGATGGCTTTTTTTTTCTCTTCTCCGTGACAAACGCAAGGGAAGGCAGCAAACCAAGAGACATCACAAATCATGACTGTTGGTGGGGCTTGTTGCTCAGGTATGGCAGTGTGAGGCAGAACAAGCCCCATGGTTTCTCTCAAACTGAACTTAGTGGCCTTCTATATGGCAAGTGAAAGAGGGCAGAGTCCCAAGCTCCACAAGGTGGCGCAGGGCTGTGGTATGCTGCTGGAGGCTGAGAAGGCAGGAGTCCTTGATTTGGGGGGTTTGGACCAGCCTAGGCAACACAGTCAAAACTCATCAGCACATTTAAAGCTGTTTTAAAATACAAACTCCATTCTTCTTAGCATTCTGTTCTGGAGAGACCCATGGATCTGTATTTCATGGTAGGTAGAGTATTTTTAAAGCAAACAGGCTTTCAGTTTGACAGAAATTACTTACAGGCAAGTCTTAGGCCAGGCACAGAAGGAACCATTTGAGTAAATTAGATGAAAATCCTTGTCTCTGTAAAGCACTAGCTTCATGGATTTAGCTGCCCAGAATAATGGTTTTTGTCATGACTAAGCAGATTGCCCTTACTGAAGTAGCTCTCTGCTTTATTCCAGTGGGTACTACTTGCTACCAATGCCTGTTCGTTCAGTTGCTGCTTGAAGTTTTGCTGTAGATATAATCTCACAACAGTTGCTAGCTTCCCATGTGTGGTATTTCTCATATAAAGAATGGGATGTCTGTTTAGAAACAGACACTTAGCAACTGTGGTGGTTTGAACCAGAATGGCCCCAATAGGCTCATATGTTTGACTGTTTGTTCCCCAGTTTGTGGACTCTTTGGTGAAGATTAGGAGATGTGGCCTTGTTGGAGGAAGTGTGTCACTGGAGATTGAGTAGAAGTTTCAAAAGCCCACACCAGGTCCAGTCTCTCTCTCTCTCTCTCTCTCTCTCTCTCTCTC
>LOJH01013356.1:0-14915 GCA_001685095.1 Ellobius talpinus
GGGAATTGGGAGGAGGAGAGGAGGTGGAAATTTTTAATAATAATAATAAAAAAAGAAAAAAAGAAAAAAGAACCTGGATCCTAGTAGATAAGGCAATGAAGTTATAATTCAAAGTTGCTTTAGACCTGTTCAGGAAGAGGGTACGGTGTTTATTACAACCTAGGAAGGGAGTCTTCTTTATCTCTTCGTTATCTGTCATGAGGCTCCAGCCTGTATTCAACTGAGACGGGTCATTTGCCAGCATCCTGGCCTAGGAAGGTTGAATCAGCTCTCTGGACTTTCACTGTTGCATCTAGAGATGCAGGAGATGATCTGGACAGTCCACCTTCTGGGGGAGCTGAGAGACTCGAAAGATAACATCAGCTCTTACTGGATGCCTGTCGTGGGCCAGGTCAGTCCCCAAAGCCTCATACATATTGAACTCCAAACAAGCCTGGAAGGCAAACTGTCCCCGTTTCATATGGCCTCAGTTTCACTCATATAAAATATCAGGGGTGCGGATAAATGTGTAAAATTTAGTGACAAAACCAAACAACAATAAAATCCACACATTATACTGCCCGAGAAGCTGGTCTCATTCAGAGTATTGGCTTGCTCTGGGGTTTAGCAAAGCGGTATAGCTGAGCATTGGGTCAGGAAAATGAGGGTCTGAGCATCTAGGAGCTGAGGCCCAAGAGAGGAGTTAGTCTGTCTAAGATATGTCCTCAGATTTGTTTTCGTACCTGAGGAAGAGGGAGGTAGTCTGAGGAGCACTGGAGTGTGAGGACCCTTTCAGGCTCTCATGCCAGGCTGGACCACCTGTCAGCACTGTCACAGGTGCAAGAACCAGATGTGTGGTCTGAGCAGTTGAATTTAGGGAGACTCTTTGTCACAGCGTTCCAGCACATCTGTTAACACCCAGCAACAGGGTCACATCTGTGCACACATTAGACAGGGTGAGAGCCCCAGCCAAACCCATGGAGAGTAGGAGGAACAAACCTTTTATTTTTACAACGTATGTTGGGTTTTGCCTGCATGTATGTCCATGGAAGCCAGAAAAGGGTGTCGGATCCCCTGGAATTGAAGTTATAGAAGTTACTAACTACCCTATAGGTGCTAGGAATTGAACTTTGAGTCCTCTGGAATAACAGCAAGTGCTCTTATCCATTGAGTCATCTCTCCAGCCACCAGGGAACTAAAGTCATAATTACTAAATGTTGTATTATTGTAAACTGTACAAGCCGAGGCAGGAGGCATTGGTGGGTCCTGGTTCACAGCAGTCCAGGAGGGCTGCTCCCATGAGGTGTTTTTTTATTTTGAGCGCTGTATTTTTACAGTGTCATTGTGATAAGACACTGACTTACTGAACATTGTGTGTTTATTAGCCTTTCCCTTTGCACCATTCATATCATCGTGGGACAGATTTCAATTAAAAATGAACAAGAGCTGCAGGTGCAGCTCCGTGGTAGAGCAGTGGACTTAGTAGCATAGTCCTGAATTTGACACCATCCCCACCACCACCCTCTCTGTCCAATCTGAATACAGAGTTTCCTGTGCAATCTATAGGTGGTAGGAGTTGCAGGGGCTCCCATATGAAGCTTTTTGACAGCTGCCAAGCTCAAGCAAGGCTAAGCTGGTGGGACTGTAATTGACAGCCCACCCACCCCAGACAAAATTGACAGGAAGAGCTCCAAATACACCCGGGACAGGGAAGCAGCCTGCAGATCCTCAAGGATCACACTGTTGCCCTGGCAACGTCATCATAGCAACAACAACGATTGGCTCTTGGACATTGCAGCAGTTTCTGGTGCAAAGGTGATCAGAGCATTGCTATGGCAACCAGAAACTGAGGTAACTAGGTTTGACAGCTCAGTGCCCACTTCCTTAACATCATGGTGAGGGACATGGGACCTGTCGACCTAATTGAGAACACCTTCTTTCTCTTTGTCCTCATGTTTGACAGTTGTAACATGATTGGCCCCATTTTGTACCTTATTTGTGTGTACACGCATATGGCCAATCAGAGCTCAGTTGGCCCTGTTGCTGAGCAGAGGAGCTCTGAAGGGGCCATTCTCTCCTTGAAGCACTTCTCAGAATAAGAAAAGAAAGAAGGTTCCAGAGTCTGGTTTCTAGAAGACTTCCACTCCAACAGGGGCTTGGCTCTTTGGAGAAGGAAGATCAACTTGAGAACTTGCCAAAGACAGACCCACTGGGGACTCCTGGAGCCTGAGACAGCCTCCAAGATACCATGCCTGAGTTGCATAGGAGCATCCATCCCACAGCTGTTGCCAGCTTCCAAGAAACCTGCCACTCCCGCTATTCCTATGGCTCTTATTGGTGGCTGGTGGCCTCATTTTTGCATGCTTGCTTTGTGGTCCTTGGCCCCGAGATGATACTCTAAGAGCTTTCAATGTGTAACACTTGCTGACCACCTCAACAGTCTCTCAGTTGGTACACAGGAGCTGAGCACACAGAACTGTGGTATAACCTCCCGTGAATGGGATCTTGCTGCCACTGAGGGTCCCAAGATCTTGCAAGCAGCCTTCAGAAAGGCTACCCTCATTTGCGTTGAGCTTAGGGGCTGTCTCCACTCTTGAAGGGACTCTGGCCAGCTAGAGCTTGGCTCTGACAGTCATTGACCTTCTTTCCCCTTCCTTCTGTCTTCCTAAGAACCATTAGATTACATTTCTAAAGCCAGTCACCAAGTCTATTCTCTTATTTAGCCACTCCCTCCACCTGAGGCTGACTATCATGGTCCAGCTATAAAAGTATAGTCCAGCAATCAAAAGTTCCCTTTGGTTCACCTAATTAATGTGCCCAAACAAAATATACCACCACATCCTAGCCTATTCTAACACAGACTTCCTCATTTTTCTCTTCTTAGAAATTACATCTGAGAGCGGTGGTGGCACACACCTTTAATCCCAGCACTCAGGAGGCAGGGCCAGGCAAATCTCTGTGAGTTCAAGCTCAGCCTGGTCTAGAGTGATTTTCAGGACAGCCAAAGATACACAGAGAAATCCTGTTTTGAAAAAAACGAATTACACCTGCAAGGTCATTTGTTGCTGTGTTTTTGTTTCCCCCCCCCGCCTGAGACAGAAAACAGTCATTTTAACTGTCCCCTCCAACCCCGCTTAATAAAGGCTCTCTCTGTGAAAACATTTGTTTAGGTGTGGTTTGTGCCTACTCCAGGGTCCCGGAAGGAATTCCTGCAGTGTAAGTAGGGTCTACTCCAATGGTTCCATGATTTGGAGGGACCAGTAATCCCCTAACCTTTTATACATGTTCCAATCCTTCTGACTCCTAATTCCCTCATCCAACACTGGTTGGCTGGTAAATCCCCCACCTTGGCTATCCTAAACAGTTCTCTAATTATTAGGTGACAGCCATCGAATGTCCGGTGTCCCCACTCTGGCCTGGGGATTGAGGAGACTGCACTCTGCCATGACTTCACTGGGGACAGTGGACTCTCAGGAACTAGCTGCCAGCTAGGCGCATTCCGTCGTCCAGTCTGGTTTGGTAGATAGTAGCCTCCTTTCTCTCATGGTGGTTGCACTGCCAGAATCTGGTACCCTTTACTCCTCCTCTGGAAAAAAAAAAAACCTATTCACAGGTCCCAGATTCATCTTTGGACCCACCCAGGTCCCTCTCTTGGTGACAGAGCCCAGGTAATGGCCCTCCCTCCCAGAGACCTCTCCTAGGTCTCTAGAGATACACAGGAATGCCTGCTCTCTAGACATTGACCCACTACCAACAAGGGTGATGGGTTCTGTCCCTTCCATTCCAACTAACTTGCCATTGAGATATCTTCTCCAGAGTCTCAGAAAGCTAAAACTCTCTTCAGACATCAATTCTCCTAAGATCATTCGCTATAGTGCCCAGGCTTGGCCTCTATGTCTACTAAATAATTCATCTAAGTGGCCACCTAATGGCTCTCTGGATCCTAACACTATTCAGGACCTTTACAACATTTTGTGAGCACACAGGAAGATGGAAAGAGATCCTTTATGTCTCTACATTTTCCTGACTGCTCTGACCCCTCCCTGTACACTTCCTGCTCGCCATCCCATGTCCTCCTTGCTGTCCAGTCCTCAGCCTCCCACCTCACAACTCTTTAGCTCCTGAAACTGAAACTCCATGCTCAACCCAGCCCATGAATCCCCTTCTCTTCCTTCCCATCATCAGTAGCCTTCTCAACAATCTCCTTTGTCCACCACCATCCCCATGCCTCCATCCGCCTGGATTTCACCATAGCCAGACAGACCAGCCTCTATGTCCTTGGCTCCCACTCTTCCCTCCCCCACTTCCTCCATCCCAACCAGGCCACCTCCGCCTAGTTCCCCTCCTGTTCTCAGTTCTCCTCAAAGTCGCAACTGAGCTCAGCCCATCTCACTTTTGCCCCTCAGAGAAGTGGCAGGTATGGAGGGCCCTACTTGAGGATGCCTTGTTCTCAGTGAAGTGGCCCAGGTTGATAAACTTCTGGGCTCTTGTGCCTTAGACCCCACAACCTTCACCGAACGATTCCAATACCTAGCCCAGTCCTATGACATTACCTTCCATGATCCTTTCTAATAACTTATTCCCTCAGGAAGGCAGACATGTTAAAGAGAACATGCAACCACGTAGACCAAATCCACCAAACAGAGACTCTCCCACCAGGGCCACCGTAGTCCCTGACACAGACCCTCACTGCACTGGGCCCGCAGCTGCGATGCTGGTTGTCAGGCTAGGGACAGTTTCATTACTTGTCTCCTCTCTGGCCTAAGGGGATCAGCCCTTAAACCAATTAACTTTCAGAAAGTCCAGGAGGTAATTCAAAGCAAGCCTGGACATCACTCTCTGTTCCTCCCGCGCCTTACACAGGCCCTGCTCCAGTACACAGACCTGGGTCCTGAGACCCCAGATGGCCAGCAACATCTTCTGATATACTTCTTTGCCCAATAATATGCAGACATAAAGACCAAATTTAAATGCCTAGATCAAGGCCCACTTACAGGCGGGCTGTGGTCCCGGCTGTGGGTTTAAAGTCAACCACACCATGATGAGCATAACCAAAGACACAATTATCAACTCTTGGCTAAGGTCTTCCAGCAAATGCCCACTGCTGGGACAGCCCCAAGGAGGGAGGGGCGGATCAGAAGGAGTCACCAGGACCCTGATTTAAATGTGGCAAGAATAGTCACTGGGCCCATCTCTGTCCAAATCCTTGTAGGTCTACCCGGCCTTGCCTTGCCCTAGGTGTAGACAATGGGGCCATTGGGCATCAAGGACACAGCCTCCCTGGAATCAGCCAGGGACTAAACCTCTCTAAACCCACACAAATGGCTCCTAGGAACCTAGAGTCTTAATTCTCTCAGCGCCACAGGTTATCAGCTCTCACTTCCCAAAGCTCCACTCTCCTCTCCCCAAGCCACCTCTCTTGAATTCTCTCTCACACCAACCCAAAAACATTTCACCTTGCCCATCTCTACACCTTACCTCTGTCCTCGTGGCCAATTTCCTCCACTCATAGATCCCTAAATTCTCATTCCTGATACACTCCCTATACCAAGCTGCTCATGGACTTCCTCCTTCCTCCTTTCCACAAACAATTCCTTAAACTTAAAACACTCTCCTTTCTGCCCCAGCCTTCCATCTCCCAGACCTATACAAACTTTTCCACCCTTACCTCCAAATGCAGACACTTCCTAGGACCGACCTTTGCCTTTGCACCCACCTCTCCAAATCTCTAGAAAACACTGTCCACGCAGACCTCCTTGTCTGCAGCTCCTGCCTCTCTGGTCACCTCTAAATCTAATGAACTCTAGGATTCCTCTCACCGTCTATTCCCACCACTCTCCCCTGCAAGCCCTAACTCACAAAGGACTCCACTGTCCCTCTCCTGGTCTCAGATTCCATCTCTCCAAACTTCTCTTATAAAACCCATCACTCATATTTCTTACCTGTCCTCCCCTTGGTCCTTCCACTTCAATCCCTTTACCTCAATGCTCTCCAGATCTTTTACACATCTGTCCCCAAACTCTCAAAAACACTCTCCTCAATCCCTTTCATACACAAGAGGGTCTTCTAACTATTTCTGCCTACACTTTCTATGCAGATGACAGTTCCTTCCTGTCAGACAGCCACATCAGACTGACCCCTCCATTATTAATAAAGACAACAGTAACACCAACATGGACAGCCTGATAAGCCACCACCCCACTCTGAACACTTCACCCCCACTGCCCCCCAGGTTACCCTACTACATAACCCAGATAGTAAGATAACCCAGATACCTACCCCTCCTTCAACACAGAATACTCTTCTAACCCCCATCCTCATCCTTTGGTTCATGATCCCTCATGATCACCTGTTCCCCACAAATCTCATCTCTCTCTTCAGGATCCTACTTTTCTTCTGCCCCAATGATTGCCATACACCCACCGCCAACTGACTCCCCTAAATTCATTAACTGTCCAGATGTCTCAGGCATCCAACACTAAATAAATCCTATACTCCCAATTACAAGACATAGCTAAACCCCAGTCATCTCCTAAAGGGACCGGCCCTCTTACCGTTTGCCAAGAGCCTTCCTAATCATTCATGTCCAAGCAATATTTCAATTTCAGAACCCACCTGAACACCCCAGGAAAAAATATTGTGATGTAACAGAAGTCTCTTAAATTGAATTCTCCCAACACTAGACCTGCTTTCAGATAACAGTTGTTCCCCCAATTAAACTTCTATAACCAATCTAAGTTTCCCTGCTTACTCTCAAGAGCTCTCAGACTTCAGGTAAGTATTCCTGTCAACCAGTAGCCTAACTTTTTCTGGTTAGCCTATTCCTAAGGGAGGGATCTCTCCCCCTTTCCCTATTCTTGGGACTCTTTTTCCCAACTACCAGAACCATGGACCTAAATTTTTCAAATTTATATCCCAAAACTCTTTCTCTAAACTCCTTAACTCCACCTTTGTCCCTAGTCTATCTGTCCCAACATGTTTCAAATCAACTACCCACTGCTCCAATAATTCCAGCACCAGCACCAGCTGTTTGCTTGGAATCTACATCCTGGTCCAGCCTCACAGACTACACTTCTCTAGCCTCAGATGGTCCTGAAGAACTTGGATATCAGCTGACATAGCCTGCTCTTCCCAAACTTGACCATCAACCCAGCTTCCTTGAGTCCCCTAACAACAACACCCTAATGTCAACAGGAAGCAGCCAGAGAGAAAGTTGCCCAGTTACCCAACACCCAACAACCCAATAATAAAACAAAAAGGAGGGAATGAAGAGACCCTGGTCATCTTTTCCCCCTCCCCTCTGACTTGCTAAAAAAACCCATTAGATTACATTCCTAAAGCTAGCTACCAAGGTCTATTCCATATTTGGTCAATTCTTCCTCCTGAGGCTGACTACCAAGGTCCAGCTATCAAAGTACCAAGGTTCAGCAATTAAAAGCCTCTTTGGTTCACCTTACTAACATACTCCATCAAAATGTGCTACTGCATCCTAGCCCATTCTAGCAACTCTCTTTTTTTCTTCTTAAAAATTACACCTGCAAAGTCATTTGCTGCTATTTTTCTGCCTGAGTCAGAAAGCAGCTACTTTTTCTTCCCCGCTTAATAAAGTACCTCACTGTGAAAACAGGCATTTGGGTGTGGCTTGTGCCAGTCCAAGGTCTAGGAGGGAACCCTGATATGTTGGGGGTCTCCTTCACACTTAGTTATGCGTCCTCGGATAATGGGGAAGCTCAGCCAATCACATTTGGCTAGGGTGTGGCCAATGGGGGAGAAAACTGCGCAGGGCGGGGGTGCAAGATTTGGTGCAGATATCTAGAGCCCTAAAGGGCTCCAAAAAGCCCCACATTGGGTGCCAAGTGATGGGGCGTATTCGACCGGTAAGCTAGAATTAACCAGACCAGCTCAATACAACAAATATAGTTTAATAATTGAAAACGGGGAAACTCACACGACCAGGGTCCAGCAAGCATCGCACACAGAGAAGAGGGCGAGCACACCAGGATCCCAGGTTTTCTTCCCTGGCCCCAGGCGGCCACACCCTAGCCAAATGTGANCCAGCTCAATACAACAAATATAGTTTAATAATTGAAAACGGGGAAACTCACACGACCAGGGTCCAGCAAGCATCGCACACAGAGAAGAGGGCGAGCACACCAGGATCCCAGGTTTTCTTCCCTGGCCCCAGGCGGCCACACCCTAGCCAAATGTGATTGGCTGAGCTTCCCCATCACTCAGATCCACCAACCCTCATAGCACTTTGCTATTCAGAGAAGCCAATCTTCCCTGGAGCAGGATGGGGTGTAATCCCTTCTGGAAAGACCCTGGACCCTCAGAGGCAGCCTGTCACTTGGAACCTATGATCACCCTTGCCTGTGCACCCAGTCCTTTCCTGCCTAATCTTCCTACCCATTCTTGAGGAAGGAAAACCAAGGCTGGGAGTGGAAGGCATAAACCTGAATCCCATCACCCTGGAGAACAGCACCAGCTACCTCTTGTTGAATTCCTTCTTGGTTTTACTTGGTTGTCAACTTCACTGAATCTGGAAGAGACTCAACTCCTGGAAGGTCTGTAAGAAAGACTAACAGAGACAAGGAAGGCTCTCTAACAGAGTAACTGGCACCTTCTGGTGGCAGCCTAAATATAGAGAGGTCCAAGGAATAAAACTGTGACTTTTCAAAACTTTCTTATGGGGGGGGGAGAGAATCTATGGGCATGCATGTTACAGCACACGTGTGAAGATCAGAGAACAACTAGCAGGAATCAGTCCTTTCCATCCACCACATGCGTCCCATGGAGAGATCAAACTCCAGTCATCTGGCTTAGTGGTCTTTACACACTGAGCCATCTGGCCAGCCAAAGTTGTGGCTTCTTCGTCTTCTTGCCTCCCTCTCCTGTTTGTCAGTGCATCTAATCTGCTACTGCCGCCACTGCCACTGTCCTCCAGTGTGGACTGAAAACCAACAGCTCTCTGGAATCCTCAAGGCCTTCAGCATCAGATTGGGACTGCTGAGGCAGGCGGCATCAGGGACTGAGCAGCGTCCATTCTGGTTTTCTCAGCATGAGCACAACCATATCCTGTAAACCCATCTAGCAAATCTTTGTGGTGCTTGTTCCCTTAGGAACTCTGTGCCCTTATCCCCAGGCTCTCACACCACATGATATTGTCATCTAAGACACATCTTTACAAACTTCTGCTGAGCAGTGGTTCCTCCTCTACTTAGTAACAGCTGGCACTCTCCAGTTGGATGCCTGATTTATCTCCACCTTCCAGGCTCCTACACACCCCAGTAGATTCTGCAGACTGAGACATTCACAGAACCAGGTAGGAATTTTCATTCTGGATAAATGATCCTCCAAAATTGGCATCCTTTTATACCTTTATCAATAAGCAACACAGAAATCTGTCTGTCTGCACTTTTACACATGTTGCCAACCTGGGAAGTGGAGTCACATCTCAGCGTGTGTTTAGTATCACAAATTGTATAGTGTGCACCTTTCCTTCACTAGACTCAAGAACTTGGTGCTGTGTGGTCCCAGATCCCAGGACCAAGTCCATTCTATACAGCGATGTGGTTTACATAGCACATATCCAAAGTCTTCTGCACACCTTACTTAATATAATTTAATCTTACTTTTAATTTAAACTTGAAATAAGGTCTAACATAGCTCAGGTTGGTCTCAAATTTCCTATATAGTGGGAAATAACCTTCAATGCCTGATCCTTCTGCCTCTACCTCCCCAGTACTGGAGTGACAGATGTGCACCACCACTTTCAACTTTTGGAAGTCAATTTTCCCCAGTGTGGGTTTCAGGAATTGAATTCAGCTCTTCAGCCTGGAAGCGAGTGGTGCATTTACCTGCTAATACATACCACCAGCTCCAACATTCCCCTGCATTTGAATATAAGAGTCCTATGTGATTTCATATACTTTTCAGTCCAATAGCTTACTGTACTCCAAAACATTGTTTTATGTTGTTTGCAAATTCCTTGTAATCGTGGTCATACAAATACATAATTTCCACACTATTTGTTGAACATTTAGATGATTTATACTTTTTAAATGTGCATTTTTCCCCATGGGTATTGGGTTCCCTGGAACTGGAGTTACAGACAGCTGTGCACTGCCATGTGCATGCTAGGAAGTGAACTTGAGTCCTCTGGAAGAGCAGCCAGTGCTCTTAACTACGGAGCCATCTCTCAAGCCCCCTGATTTATATTTTCTGCTAGTATAAGTAGCATTATCATCAAAATAATTTTGTACAGAGATTTGATTTTTTTAAATCTGTGCCAGGTGGGATCACATGTGCCTGTAACCTCAAGTGTCAGGAGTCTGAAGCAGGGGGATCATTTGAGCTCTTAAGATTAAGAACAGACTGCAGACTAGGTAATACAGCAAGACCGTGTCTTACATTTTTCCTGAAATTTCAAATTCTTTTCTTAGTTAAATGAAACAAAGAGTGACAGTGAGGCCAGATGAGTGGCCGCACCTGCGATCCCAGTACTTGAGAGGTGAGGCAAGAGGCCAGCCTAGTCTACACAGTGAGTTTCAGGTTAGCGTGGGCTAGAGGCGACATTGTCTCGAAATACAGACAAACAATGACCTAAAAACCTTTGCTACACCTTAGCAAATGACGTCTGATAAATTCTATGTCAATAGAGGACCCTCCTTGATCACTTCTGTAAGACAGGACAACTTAGGCCTTGGGCTACAGAGCCCTGTACATGGTAGGAAAGCCTCTATATACTCTTGCAACGCTGGGCAGGAGGTGCAGACACGAAAGTGTAAGGGAAAGCTGTATATCAGTTAGCTTTTACTGCATAGCAAATGATCCCCACACTTAAAATGAAATCATTCATTATTTTGGATGATTCCATTGGCTTTCTGAATCTGAATCATCTTGGCTGTGGTCAGTTAGCAGGTCAACCTTGCCTGGAATAACACACCCCCTGGCTTTGTCTACATTAACCTGTATTTCTTACCTTGCTCCAGGCAGCTAACCTAGGCATGTCAAATGGCAGTGTCAGGACCCCAAGGAACAACTCTGCAATCATGAAAAGTTTGTTTTCGTTGTTTTTCCTTTTTTTTTTTTTTTTGCTTAGATTACATCTCCCTCTGATCAATTAGTCAGAAGCAGTCACTTGGCCAATCCTGCAGTGAGTGTTGGGGAAAGGAACTACCAAGGGATGTGAACATTGGGAAACAGGATAATTTTGGCCATTATCACAATCATCCTCCACAAGTTGCATCCTCAGCAGATGGAAATGCAATCTCCATGGCAACTAGCCATGTACCACCCCTGAGGCCCAGATGGTAGCAAGGAAATCTCAGCAGAGTCTTCTGACCTCTGCCTAAACATGATTTGGTATGGCATTCAGTGTCTAGAGTGTGGTGCATCCCAGGGGAACCTCGAATTGCCAGCCTAGAGGCATGGGATCTGCGAATAGAAGTTAAGCTGATATATATACAAAGAAAGGCACAATTCACCACAGCTGGCTTTACAGAGCAGAAGCCTCGTGAAATGATAAATAGCCTCTGGTAGGGTGCGCAGAGGACGAGGAGGACCCCTAGAATGCAGAGGAATTATCCAGTGTTGGAGGGAAAACATCCCAGAAGCATAGCACATCTGCTCTCCGGAATCGCCCATTTTAAGGCCAGCAGCGTTTTAAACAGTCAGCCCAGCGTCCTCATTTAATAGCCTCCAAAACAGCAGCGGGGAGAGGTTGTGTGAGTTGCCTGAAGTCTCTAGTGAGCAACTGCTCTAGGAGGAGCCTGAGCACTAGACTGTCTCTGCTCTGCTGGGCAGCCACTGGGGTTTGCAGCAAAAGCTCCAATCACTTCTTAATTAGAGTCTCCTGCTTAATTAGCTGCTTCCTGAGCAGCCGGTACTCCTTGTCTGGAAATCTCTATCACCAGCATCAGCCCTAAATTGCTGTGACCTCACTTTTCTGGTCTCAAGTTTCCATGGGGGATCTCGGATCTGCTTCACGCTTCTGCCCTGCAGGATAGCTGGGGAAGGGCCAGGGACACACAGGAAGCATGTGGAGGAAGCTGCTTTTTCTATCATACACCAGAAACTTCAGAGAACTTCCCAGTCACCCACAGGAGCAGCAGGATTCAAGGCTGGATTGGCCCAAAACTCCCCACATCCTTGTGGGCGGTCTCTGTTCCTCCCTGGGCCGTAGCGACCCTGGAGCATCTTCTCCAAGTTTCAGTCATCAGATTTAGCAAATAAAATTTCAAAATGTCCAGTTGCATTTGGAGTTCGAAAGAAACAAGCAATTTTATAGTATCAGGTGGATCCACGAGGGCTGTGTCCACCTTCACGAGAACGTGCAGTTACCATCGCTGTTGTGTGTAACATACATTCAGCAGGCTCCCTGTGCTTTATCCAACAGCTCTCCTGCACGGGGAAGCCCTGTTCCTTTCTGCCAGCAGAGAGGGACTGAGAAATGTAAGCAACATGGACAGTCTTTTCTGCTAAAGGGTTAAATAAGAGGGAGCATCGTTTAAAAGCAAACAGAGTGCGAAAGCAATGGCTCAGTGGTTAAGATCCCTGGATGCTTTTGCAGGGAACCCCAGTTCAATTCCCAGCACCACACAGCAGCTCACAACCATCTGTAACTCCAGCTGCAGGAAATCTGACACCCTCTCCTGGCCTCTTGAGGGCACGAGACACTCTTGTGGTAGGTACGCAGACAAACGTGGGGGCAAAACACCCATACACATGAAACAAAAATAAATACGTCTTTTCAAACAAATGGCAAAGAAGCTGCTTGGCAGAAAGTCAGATTCCTCCAGGGTCAGCAGAGCACATGCTGGAAGTTGCATCTTCCTTTTGAAAGCTGTGCTTGCTCATCATCTGTGCCATTCAGAGTTAGCCCACTGAAAATAAGTGTGAGGCCCAGGAGCTCAAGACGGCTCAGTGGTTAAGAGTGTGCACTCCTTTTGTAGAGGACTGGAGTTCAGTTCCCATCACCCATGTCAGGAGCCTCACAACCTCCTGGAACTCCAGCTTCAAGTGGATCCAATGCCTCTGGCTTCCCCAGATATATGCAGTCACACACTAAGGCCCACACACAGACTCATAATTAAAAAGAAAATACATTATGACTACTCAGAGTGGCACACCGCACCCAGAGGGACTCCCACTGGGTGTGCTCGCCTGCTGGATTCAGCGTGGCTGTGCTCCCTTCTGCAGAAGTAAACTTTCTCCTTACTGAAAGACTTTGGATGATACAGTTATTTTCCCAGGACCCCAGACCTATCTCTAACAACACCCAGCAGAGGTTGGGGAGTCCCCGATGGGTTACCCACTCCTTTGTGCTCTTGGGCAAGCAGGTCATCTCTATGAGCTCAGGTTTCCTGAGCTAGAAAGCAGATGAGTTCATAATTGGTTGACTCCTTCTTGGGACAAGTGAAAGGACACAGTTCAAATCCCACTGCAGTCTGCAAATGTGCTATGAACTGGATCACCAGTTGAAAGCCACTGTATGCAACACATTCAGCTGACCGACAGTGGGAGGTAGACAGTGGGATTGGAGAGGCATCAGCAAGAAAAGCCCAAGGCTATTGTTCATAGTGACCTTATACAATGAAATTTCTCTGAATTGGGACTGCTTTGAACTGATAAGAAATCATAATGTTTCAGAGGGGAAAAGTGTGCATTCCTGGGAAAGTTCCGGAAAAGTTGGAACGATTCTCTCTATACACTGGACTGTCAACTCCCCCATCATAGTACCTGCCCTCTTCAGGAAGGGGCTATCTTCACAGGCTGACTAAACCCATCAGCGCAAGAGTCTCACTATCTTGTCTCTGGCCGTGGAGATGAATCAACTGTCAGGGAAGAGGTGATGCCTAGGAACCTAGATGATGGGGCTGGGTGCTGGTGGGATTGCTGGCCCAGCATCTTCTCTGGGAACCCAGCTCTCCCTCACTCTCAATTCAGAGGGTTTGAATGTGCTTTGTTTGCCTAAGCCCCGGATTTGGCCTCCAAAGTTTCCTGTTCATAGTATTAACAGAGAGGAAACTGAAGTCAACCCTGGTGTTCAGAGGTGGGGTATGGGGAAGGAGAGAGGGCCTGGAGAGATGACTTAGCTTCCCAGCTTCTCCACATGTCTCTGGTGGACACAGCACGACAGGACTTAGACCCACCAGGCACCTGCACTTCCAAGTGTCACACTATTTTCATGACAGCTGCTCCAGGAGCTGTCACTCCTACATTGTGCACCTGAGAGAGATCTGGCACCATGTTGGTGCAGCCACCTAAAGACAAGCAATTCTTCTCTGCATTAGGACCTGACAGCTGCACGCTCTGAGTGTCTCGAGCAAGCTTTCGGAGGGTTGGGATGCCTCCATAGCCTTCTGTTCCCACCAGGCTCACCCATCTGGCATGTGAAGGCTCACCAGCATTTGACCCCTGAATTAGTTACCTTTGCTGTTGCTATGACAAAATACCCAGCAAAAGCAAGCTAGAGAAAGAAGGGTCATTTTGGCTTGCAGTGTGAGGGTGTGGTCCCTCAGGGTGGAGGCGTGGCAGCAGCAGTGTGAAGCAGCAGGTCACAGCACATCCACGATCACGAGCAGAGAGAGATGAGAGCTGGAACTCAGCTTGTTTTCTCCATTTCATTTGGTCCATGAGACCAGCTCATGAGATAAGGTCTTCCCTCCTCAGTCAAATCTCTCTGAAAATGCCCTCACAGACAGGCTCAGAAATGTGTCTCCTAGGGAATCTCAAGACTAAAGTTTATGGAGGTGGAGAGTTGGCTCAGCAGTCAAGAGCACTGACTACTCTTCCAGAGGACTGGGATTTGATTGCACCCACATGGAGCTTCACAGCTCTCTGTAACTCCAGTTCCAGGGGGATCTGATGCCCTCTCCTGGCCTCTGTAGGCAACACACACACACACACACACACACACACACACACACACACAC